>CM062822.1:38545207-38663067 GCA_031772345.1 Himalopsyche anomala | reverse complement strand
AAACTCGTAATTTTTTTCAAAGGTTGGTAGCGCCAACTCGTATTTAATTTTAGATTTTTCCGGAACATAATTTCTGAAAGTAAATTAAGAAAAAAACACCTTTTCCTTGGCTATTTTTTCAAAAATAAAATAAATAAATATGTAGAATATATTCAATTCATATTATAAATATTGTTTAGTAAATAAAGAAGTCAAATATATGTTTCTGAAAGGTTCTAACCCAGCTGCACACATTTTACACCTATTGTATCAAAATCCTTCTAAGACTTATTAGTCATTACTTTAGATACTATCTTCATAGAAAAACATTTAAACAAGGATTGTTACTTATTGTCTGTAATAATTTACAATAATAAAGGTAACAATAAGTCCACAAATTAGGATTTGAAAACGATGGAAATTTTGTCATCTGACAGCCAATGTCATCCTAACCTCAATTTTGTATAGCTAAGAAATTCGTAATAAACATTCGCGTTGCTAAGATACGTTGGGCGTACGCTGGTGTATCATTGGTTCAAAACCTTTTACTCAGCAGTATTTTACTCAAGTATTTATTCATTTTAATAAAATAAAACAAAACATTGTAATATAATATATTATTTGTCTGTAAAACTAATAAATATAGATAACGTTATAACGCTAGATATGATAAGAAATGAATTATATGGAAATCGTTGAAACACATGTTTTTCTGCATGAAGTAAAAATATATTTTCTTAATCCATGTCCGCTTCCAATGTAGAGCATATGACCTCCTAATGTAGGTATCTCAACAGAAGTTTTTCCTATGAGAACTGTTTGTTACTCAGTCGCTCAAAATGTATACATACAAAAAATACACAGCACAATTTGAAACACATTTAATTGAATTGTAATATTTTAATTCGTCTATAAAAATAATATGTATATTACTTTATAACACTAGATATTACAAATAAACCATCCGGAAGTTGTTGAGACACGTGTTTCTGCCTAAATTATAAATGGGTTGTATATAATTGAACTAAACAATAAATGACGAACTTTGTACACACGAATATATATTTTAATACTTTACATTAACCATTGCCCACTAGCACGAGAGAACGCCCAAAAATATTTTTCAAAGCTTATCACTAAAAAGCTCACAATATCCACTTTGTACGGACAAAGTGGAAAATATGAGTTTTTTTTAGTGAGAAGCTTACCTTTGCAAAGTGGTGGATTTATATTACGGAGAAGAATGATAGGTACGCCAATTTTCAATGTTAAAACGTGTGACAGCATGGCTGTCAAATCAAGTGAATTTAAGAATTCAGTTGGATAATTGACAACTTCATCTTGATTCATTACAGTATCGATGGACTGATACGTTTTCTCTTCGCCTGGTATTTCGTTTCGAATCCTGAAGTTGATGGCATTAACATCGTGTTTTTTGGCTGCTAATATAACACTTTCTCTGAGCCACTGTTGATTTTTGTAATTCTTTGCAATATTTTTGGGAAAACTTTGTGAATCAATTCTCTTATTTTTTTTTGTAATTTTACAGAAATTTGTTGGCAATGTAATACATTGTGTGGATTCATCTATTTCCAATTTTCCATTCCCAATATCAAACAATTATTTTGCGAAACGTTCAGCGGATGTATCATATTGTAGTTTTATACGCATGCTGGCCCTGAAAGCCAATTTCTGCACGTGTCGCCATAAAACTGATGATTTGAGACATGCATTTAATTCATCAACAGCTGTTGAACGTGTTATAACTGGTAGGGTTTGTCGAAAATCACCGGACAATAAAATAAGTGCGCCACCAAAGACCACTATTCATTTCCTCTCAAATCTTTTAGTGCATAGTGTACAGCTTACAATGCCTTTTTGTGCGCCATAGTACATTCGTCTCATATTATGAGTTGGCATGATTGAAGTACTTCATCCATTCAGATTTTTTTTTGATATTGCATGTTAGTGTCTCAGTGGTTTGAATTAAAATTCAATTTTAGTGTTAAATGCGCTGTTCGACCACCATCCAAAAATGTTCACACCAAAGACACGCAAACTGACGCTTAACCATATGAAATACACACATTTGTTAAATTGAGAAAAGTCACCAGAAAAGGCGATAATTCTTAGAAAATGCGCCACAGAGAATCCTAAAAATAGCCAATTCAACGGGTCCGAATTTTACTTTTCGCAACCTATGATTTGCCATGAAACTGATAGTCGTGGCACGCAGATCGCTTTATTCGGCGAAATTTCTCATTGTAAAATGGCTGCACTCTGGGGTGGGCTGGAGGAAGCTCAGAGGGGATCGCGCAAGCCCTTTGTGAAATTTTTCTAAGGTCGGCCAGCCCCTTGTTAATTTAAGAGAAAACAATATTCTCAAATCAAATGAGTACATAACTGCAATTTCTGACTTACATACATTATCTATGACAGCATCAGTATACACAGTAGTACATTTTCGGCCATTTACATTGATGAGTTTACTGTATATTGCATATTGTTACGTATTGTCAGTGCTTTTTTTTGAAAAAAAAGGTGCCGGAACGCACTTTTTTCGAGCATTTTCTAAGAAGGTATACTATTTATTATATATTCGAATATCATTTTGATAGAATTAATGACGGCTTTTCATATAATGCATAGAAAATAAAACAAAATATACATATTTTAAAATAGAAAAAATAAAATTAAACATTTATTAAAATTTCGAGAAAAAAGGTGCCGGAACGCCGTTCCGCCGCGTTACAGGGTAAAAAAAGCCCTACGTATTGTAAATGTATTAGGTAAAAATCGATTACTTATTTAAGTAGTGTATCAGAGTGATAAAAAAACTCACTGCTTCCCAGAATACCGAGAATTGCTTTGATATAAAGCGAGCACCTTGTAAACGCATTGGCAGCCTACCGCTGGCTGTACTTATTCAGAAAACTTTAAAGGCGTCCGCACAACAAATCATCAAAGTTTGATTGCAATCGGATGAACGGTATAGAAACAGGAACGCATAAAGGAAAAACTACCAAATTACCGTATTGGCAGCTCATCGTATGTTTTGATTCAAAAACTTTTGCTGGTGTCCACAAAACAACTCCCTAAAGCTTTATCGCAATCAGATGAACGGTATAGGAACTCATACGAAACAAACAAACAAATTAACGTATTGGAAGCCTACCGCTGGCTGTATGTATTCAGATACCGTTGCGAGTGTTCGCACAACTCACCAAAGTTTTATCGCAAAAAGATGAATGGTATAGGAACAGGAATGCATAAGGGACAAACTAACAAATTAACGTATAGGCAGCCCACCGCTGATTCATACACATTTGCAGGCGTCCGCACAACGGCTCGCCAAAGTTTTATCGCAGTCCGATGAATGGTATAGGATTGCATACGGAAAAAAACAAACAAATTAACGTATTGGCATCCCACTGTTGATTTATATAAATTTGCAGGCAGCCGCACAACAACCCACCAAAATTGTATTGCAGTTGGATGAACGGTATAGAAACGCATACCAGACTAACAAACAAATTAACGCATTGGTAGCCCACCGCTGATTCATAAATCTATTCTGGCGTCTTTATAACAACTTCCCAAAAAAAATATCGCAATCGGTTGATTGGTATAGGAGCGCATATGTAACAAACAAACTAACATTCATTTATATATATATATAGATAACCAACAATTTTGATAATTGTTAATATATTTTTCTAACCATGATGTATGTAATCATTGTAGTAAAACTATGGATTATTTTAATTGTAAATAAGCAATAATTCATTAACAAACTGTACGCAAATCTATGGTTGTGTATTACTGCCGCCGAAGCAAAGTAGATCGAGCTATTTGGAATGATGTGTTGTCTCGTTTGCACAAGATCCATCTCACTCGCACTTACGCACATAAACACGCCCAGAATGTACTCATCCCGATGTTTTGAAATTGCATATTTTGACATTAAATGCATGAAAATAATATAAAATTGGATGAGTGTATAAAGATCAAAGTATCTATATGATAAATAACACGAAAATAAGCAATTATAATTTAGTTTGTGGCCAGTAAACGAGGTTGAAATTATGTCGACTATACGTCGACGTTCGAGTGGTAGACCCGAATCGTGATGTCGACTATATGTCGACGTTCGAGTTCTAGGAGTTAAAATGAACTTCCACAAAGTTACCGCCGAATCCATCGAAAGCACTTACTGTTAGTACAACATGATGTTCATTGAATTTTTTACTATAGTAAACCTTAAAGGATTTCTTGGTAATTAATATTTTTTACGACATTAAAATTGACTAGATGAGATTTGATCTCTTTGACCTCGATAAAATTGATCTCGATAGTCAGTCTCAAATTGAGAAGAGTCTCACTTCAAAATTTACAAAACAAAAAAAGTATAGGTGAGGTTTATTTTGAATATAAAAACAATTGATGAAATTTGCATTCATATTTTTATTTTCTACACATTTATTTTAACATCTGGGATTCATAATTGACAACTATTTTATTGAAAAATTCAAGCACATTTACATTACTACACATTATGAGTCAATTTAATTTCGATGATAAAACTGTACATATTATAAGTTAACAGTGATTTTATTTATTGTTTAGCATCGTAAACAGGGTATTGATCTATGAAAACGAAAAAAATTAGTAGAAAACCAATTGAATTACACAATTACAATTTGGTACAGTTTTTTAATGTAAATCATTTAATCATGAGCCACGCGAATAAACAAAGGTACGCTGCAGTCTGAGTGTAGAGGAGTCGTTAGCGGTTTGGGTACACGTACCGCTGATATAATCATGGCTAAACAATTTTTACTGAAAAAATTGACAATTTTTTATCAGACGTGCACAAGACAGTAATTTATAAAAAATCATTCGAGTTGTTTCAATCAATCTTGTTTGATATTTCTCAGTGGTCCATAGGAAAAATATACATTCAGCAGATAAAAATCCCATTTTATAAATATAGCATTGGGAATCTGGTAAGATTACAATTTACTGAACTGTAGACTTTGCTTTTACTGATGGATATACTTTCGGCTTCGAGCAGTATACCAGAATAGTTCGCTTTGATTGTAATTAAATTTAAATAAACATCAAGTGGACCTTTGGAAATTAGAAATACCAAAACTGTTCAGTTATCTCCGTCACTCTCAGCACAGCAGCTCCTGTGCGGTGTTTTTTATAATGAACTATAAACATTCCACCAAACAAATTAAAACCTCAAAAATATTGCGTAAGTACTGCACACTGTTAAAAATCAATATTTTCAATCATTTAAATAATGAAATGATATCAATACATCACCAGAACTACAGTTCGGGATGGAAATAGAATCTTCAATTGCAACAGAATTAACATAACAATCAAACAGTCGATATATTGCAATAATCGTAAAAGATCGCTAAAGGGGATCAGTTCCGTTGATATGTATTGTTAAGGTGGAAGTTATTTGTATCCTACAATTTTACAGTTTGGTATACATATTATCATAGAGAAAATGTTTTATTATTTAAACAATATTGCAGTAAATGTGGCATAAAAAATAATATCAATTAGGCAAAGAATTAAATTATATTAAGTGTTCAATTGACAGTTTCCAACACAATATTTGTTATTTTGTTCTCACATAAATATTCTTTGGTATGACGGAAACGCGAGATTATAATTTGGTAAAATATGGATAAGTTCGAATTGACATTCAAATGTTTGGTGATCATTTTGAACGGGCAATGTAAGATATTTAAAAGTAACTATATTATTGCGTAAATTGATGCCGGACTCGGCAACACTGGATAGCTGGAAATACACTCTGCAGTCGATAGTATTAATTTAATTTGAAATTTATAGATAAATAAGCTAAAGTACATATATATAATATAAATTACGCTAACATGAGTGGGTTCAAGATGAGTATTTAAATTATTGAATCTTGACTACGCAAGACGTTATACAGTGATACGTCGATCTATCAATATAGTGTACTGTTTTTCTCGACATCAAAGGTCATTTATTTGAAAAGAAATGAAGCAAACACTCTTTGCTGGTCCCAAAATTTTTTTAGGAAATTTTTGAATAGTGTATTCTGTGTAGATATATTATGTATAGAAATGATTTTATTTAGCAAAGAAGTGACCTTTAGTTAATTTTAACAGAACACTTTGAAAAAGATAGATCGAGATCTGCTGCACCCGTACATAATTTTTAAACTAAAATAATACACAAAAAAACACAAACCACGCTGCAATTCATTACCCACTATCTAAGCGTGAAGCCAAAATTTGGCATGCACAATCGTGATCATCATTACCGCAAAAATTATTGTGTAAATTTAACAATGTGGTAACATAAAATCACAAGTAATCATAGAGCGACTAAAGATACAGAGAATTTGTACTGTCAGTGTGCTTCCTGAGAGTAATCAAATTGGAAATATCATAAGACTTGTCTGGCGTCGTAGACTAACCGTTTCATCTTGCGCTGTCAGATTTGAGAGGAGAGCGGTGTTGCGATGTACAACTGCACCTGTCAGGAGTCGAGACATGTGATCAAGAAGATGGCAGCTTCAGATTTCTCGCAGTACTCAATCGGAAAGGTGGTAGAATATGAAGGTATGATTTGAATTTAGATATACAATAGCCGGATCATCTGATGTGTACAGTTAAACTTGATTGAAATTCAATGCTATTTGTTATACCGATATCTATTGCATTAGTAATCGTGGACAATCTTGAGAAATATTTTACTTTAAAGTGTAAAGATAATAACTTCAACATTATAGCACACTTGTCTCTTAACACAAAGACAAGAAATGGATTTTGAAGAAAACTACAACAGTCAATGATGTGATTTCTTCAAGAGTATTTTGACTCGGAACGGTTTAGCATAGTAGTTCTGCCAAAAAATATGAAAAAGGTGCCTCAGTTTGATAATGTAATGCAAACAAAAGATTGATAACTCTAAACATTTTTCCTTTCGTTTAATTTTCATGCGTGATGCAACGCTAGTCGCTTCATTGTTAATATTGCAATCTATTATAAGACAAAAACTGAATACTTAATCCTATTATTAAAAATATTACCGACACTCGAAGCTTAAAATAAACATTAAAGATTATTAAAAAAATGATGCAAATAAGTTCCATTCGGTGACTAGACAAAACAATAATGTAAAAAATTTTACAAGGTTACATAATAATTTAAATAATCCGATAAAACCTAAATAATGATCTTAACTCTACACGTGCAACATAAACAAAAATTATTTATAGCAAATTACGTTCACGGAATAGTTTTGTAAAATTGGATATAAATTAACAATAAATTATTATTATAAAAGAGTATGATTCCCAAAATTTGTTATCACGCAGAGAGGCTGTACATTAATCAAAATTAGAGAGCAATTCGTAAAATATTTCATTCGGATTGAAAATAGTTTTCTTTGGAGTCTCGAGTGGAAAATTAACATTATGAACCCGTTCCTGCCGAGCTTCGGAATACGCCTCGATGAAATACGAGTCTTACAGTATCAGGTAATACGAAGTGGTTAATCATTTTTTAAAAGTATTGCCTCATATTATCATTCGCAAACGTTGTAATCTCACAAATGTGGAATGAAATTGCACAAAACACCCGAAGCAACATTGTTTTTTATGCAGTTTGAGCATTTTTCATACAATACTTTATTATGTATTTTGTGCATTTTCATTTTACTCATGCATTGCTTGCGTATTTATCGTTGGTTCCTTCGGCAACTATGCCTAGAGGCTTCTCTTCATCACTTTGTCTATTAGAAATAAGTTATAACATCATGGCAGTCGCATATCCGATACGCTAAAGAAGATATAAACACATTTTAAAATTTAATTAAATAATAGTGGAAATAAGTTGCCTTATTATTTACTAGTCTGAAAAGAAGCACAAAGCTCGAAAGATCCCGTATGTAATATGATAATATAAATTCTGTAGTATTTCTTGCAATGGTAAATTTTTAAAAACTATTATTATGGCTCTGGATAAATTATTCATCGCTGAAATAATAATGTTGAACAGCAAGTCCAAAAATAAACGAAATATAAAATAAGTTATAAATGTAGATGCGCACTCAGCACGTGTGTGAATTTATGTCTTTTGACAAGTCACCCTTATGGAGATTACATTTCGAGTACCAGAAAAAAATGCTCAAGCAAAATATGACTTCATATTTTCTAAATTATTTAAAATAGTTGTTTGCACATTGTAAAAGATAAAATAGCCTCGTATCATAATTAAACGATTTCTTATACAGAAAAATAATTGAGAGTCTCATTGCGGCATTGAAGGTTAAAAGAGTAAATTATGCTCACATAGCTAAGTATTACAATTGCATTCATTAAGATTTGAACATTTAAATAAACTAAAATTAACAATCCATAACTCTATACGATTGACAGCACTCATCATGTGAAATAATATCATACGGTATGCATTATTGGTGTAAAAATAATATTCAAATATTTCTATTTTTGGCACACTAAGTGTTCGGATGACTGACGATCGACAATGTAACAAGAACACGTTTCAATAATATAAACTGTTATTTTATAGGAATAATTATTAATTAACTGGAAGATGATGAATGCGGTACGTGCAACTTACCAGTGCTCCGTATAGGAACGTTTCGTTAACCATAGTATTACAATAGAATATATAATTTTATATATTGGAGTGAGAAATACTTCTACGATCGGAAAGTTTTTTCATCAATATTTTCACCTTTAAATGGGGAATTTTAATCTCGGCGGTGTATGTGTTTCAATATATGCACCGACAGTAAAAATGCTTTAAAAGAATAATTAATAAACAATATTATAGAAGTGGTCCACGGCTTATTCTAGCATCGTAATGGGACATCATCTTTGACCGGACCAGAAGTGAGTTACATATTTGTTTTCATAGGAAATGTCACACATATCATTCAATAACTATATGAGTCGTATGGTATCAAAAGCAGAACTGTTCCATGCATCATGTATGGAACGGTTCTGCTTTTGATACCAGACAACTCATATAATATGTTACGATACATTTAGAATTGATAACAAAGCTTACTTTGTTATTACTCGTCATTATAAAAATAATCTCATAATGCAAAAATGTCTTCGAAATATACAGAAAACGGTATGGTGTACCACTGTATATTAATCTGTTAAAAAATGATATTGCACATAAACAATTAAAATTCATTTTAGTTACTCTTCCAAAATAATTCCGTGTTTGCTTACAATCAATGTACAGAAACACAGATCGAATCGAATGGCTGATAAAATTTCATAACGTTATCAGTTTTCATTTTAAATAATATAAAGTCAGGTTTAAGTGGATGGAAAAATGATCTGATCTTTAAAAACATGCGTAGACTTAAAAACCAGCATTATGGGTGCGGTTTTTTTGTGAATCGAGTCACTTTAGTACAGTTTTAGTTAAATATCAGTCGTAAAAATTTGATTATCAATACAAGTGTCAAAATACGAGGATGACATTGATTTTCAATAAAACGATTAAACAACTGCGAAACGCACGGTACAAAAATATAACAGTATCAGGAAATAAATGATTCTTTTACCTCGACGCTCTAAAAAAATACAATTATCTACATTATTTATATAAAAAAACTTTTAAAGACATACAAAAGTTTTACAAAATACTAATCTCAAGTATAATTTTTACGATTTGAAATTTCACTTAGAAATACCCTACGGCCTATATAGTATTACACGTACAGTTATCAAATAATATTACATCATTGTGGTATAATTTAACGCAAACAATAAAAACACCTATAAAAGTACTCCTTGGCTTATCCTCAGTAACATAGTACATATTAGTCTCGGTCTAAGGTATTTTTTAAAACTAATACTTATAAAGATTACAAAGACATCGAAAATACAAATACGTACGTTGCTAATAATTATTAAGTCTAGATACGGGCAAAAAATATTGTTTAAGCCTAAAGATAATTTAAAGGGTATATTTTCTCAGGGGTGTGGAGTTGTCGTTGACAGTATTTTATCCCTAGTCTCCGATTTTAAATTGACTAACATTTTTTTTTTGTTTACACCTACCTACGCATCGCCGCATTATTCAGTTCAACAAAAATTATATGCAGTGACGAGTGTATGGATAGGAAAACAAAATTATTAGTCTTGCAACACCGAATGATAAAAGTAATCTTTACCAGATAAGATGTCACATTGATGAATGAGTGATTTGTCATTCATCATTTAGTGTGAGACAACATATTATTTTTAATCAAATAACATTGTTCGGTAATCGTATTATACTTTTAATTTCGTCTAATACGATAACAGCGTACTCTAAATAGATAAATTTACAGTGCCTACAGAATACTAGAAACCCTCCAAAAAAAATAACATGTAGGCTGACTTCCGCTAATCAACTACTGAATGAAACTTGAATTGAAGAGTTTTAATAACCCAAATTGATTTCATTTTCATTTATGAAAGATAAGTATTTAATTTCAATAATAAATACGATTCACAAATATATTGCCTAAACCCGATAAGCCGTAAATAATAATTCACAATTTTAAAATAGATAATGCCAACTATTTTTGTTGATTTCTTTATGCGCATTGAAGATTAATTCTTCACGACTAATAATGAGAAACGTCTCAACGTAAAATTTGGAGTTTTTATTTACGGTTTATTGTGAGCATTAATTTTCCTATAACATACGGAGTAAAGACAGACTATGGCTGTTTAAGCGATATGAATTCTTTCAAAACAAGTAGAAAATGAGTACGGAGCGGAAATGATTTAAGTTACATCTCGCCAGTAATGTACTTTTAATGCAACATAATTCATATAATTGCTGAAAATTAATGTTTTAATATCTAATTGATTCGGTGATCGCAAGTGTAACGTATTTTAAATAAATTTATTGTAACGATTTACAAAGACGTGTATGCTTTTAAAATACATTTAGTTATCTATCGCCAGGTGCTCGATATCAATATAAGATACGCACATGTGTTACCGTATGAGAATTATTCACTTTGACATTATCGTATTAAAAAGCCTGCGGGGATTTTACTGTTGAACGAACACCTGCGATTAGAACGGTCTCTGAAAAATGAGATTTGGATCAAGTCCGCTCTGCAATAGATAAATGAACACAGTTAAATAAACATATTTAAATTGAGATTTTCAGTGGAGATATTCATCGCATCACGTGTAACGAATTCATTTAAAAATGAGATTTAAAGATTTATTAAGATTAATAATCATGCTAGTGTGTTCGACGAGACAGAGCGACAGACGGAAGTCGTTAATTGATCAAATCGATATTATCGGTTTCCAGCAGCTCGCCGCTCGGGAAGAGGTTGTTAAGTATTGCCATGTAATGAATGGTGGCGGCGATGGCCACGAATATATGCCAAATCGCATGCGCAAACGGTATGAAACCGTCTGACTTGAAGAAGAAGACGCCGATGATGTAAAGTATTCCTCCGAGCTTCAGTTCGCTCATTCCCGCGAACTCATGCTGAAACAGAAAGAAATTTAAATCAGCAAATAAGATTCATTAATTTTGCATTCTGAAAAATTCTGCGGGACACTTGAGAATGTTCCAAAATCATTAATGATAGTTGAGTAGATTATCTCAGCAATCAGAAAGAGATACTACTATTCCACAAGTATTTAAAACCATTCATTTTAAAAGGTAATTCTATAAACAAAAAATTGAATTGCAAGACAGTCTTCAAATTAGACGATTAATTTATTACAATGGTTTTTCCATAAGTTAAACAAAAACAATATTCAAGAAAGCTAAGTGTCAAAGAAACTGCTATTTATTTACAAAAGTGTACACACATTAAAATATAAAATACTCCATTATGCTATAAAAGAATTTGTGCAATATTCTTTGCATTGTGGCCATTACTTTTTAATTTAATTATAAATTAAATTATAGCATCATTCACTACTCGGAGTTTTGATTCTCAAGCCTCGAGAAGCCAGCTAATCAGTTTCGATCATATTTAAATATATAGCCATCAGCATGTTTTCAAATTGTTTCCATTAATTATTTTCTTGTTTATCCTTTGAAAGAGTGTTTTGTTTCCTCTAGTCCTCAAGTTTAATATGCTGTGGTGTTCGTGATGTCAATTGTTCTCGAGTGAATTACAAAAAAAAAGAGTTTGTCTCATATGATCTTTTAATTTCAAAATATTTGATACATTGGCATCAGAAGTAAATAGGGCCTCCAATCATGGGATCCCGGATCCCGTCCAATTTTCTGATGAATTTTTTGAACAGTCTTGCATCTTTTTATTTTAGGAAATCAGTAAACTCCCAGGTTATCACAATCGCCGGGCAAAAATTTCTCAATCCCGAATCTCAAATTTCTACACGATCGGAAAAATTGCCAATTCTAAAATCCCGGGATTACAAAGGGGGTCCGAGATTGGATGCCCTAGCCGTAATGCCGAAATATAACATATTTACATGCCTGACTACGTATTACTTTTTTATAATTTTTTTAAATGAAAATTGCTTGTAGGCCTATAACTGTTGAAAGATATGACTGGTTACTGGTAATATAATCAGTCATTTTGATAAAAGTTTGATAGATTGAAAGGTCAGAGGGAAATTAGAGAGAAAGAAAAATTGAGAGACTTTCTCTTAAATAAACAATTGAAATTAATAGAATAACTATATTATGAAAGCCAAAAAGGAATTTAATAATAATTACTAATAAATCATTCAAATAAAAAAATCAAACCAATCTAAAGAGCTATTTTGCCAAAATAAGATTCAAATATTGTATGCATTTATAATTTAGAATGTAAAATTATTGATGGTAGTCAAACATAGATAATGCAAACATGTTTTTTCCGGTTAATAACCTAGCTGACATGTAAATTGATTGATGTTTAATAATAATAAAAAAACAATAGATCATGAACAGTAAGTTCATATCAAAGTCTGAAATTCAAGGATGACAACGATAATGAGTTATATTTTATAGATTAGTGTTTTGAAATGACTGCATAATAATTTAAATAAACGAGAGTTATTAATCACTGATTTTGAATAAACGTTAATAATAGATTAATAGATTATCTCGCCGATGGCCATGTTTTGAATACATTTAAAATTACCTACAATGATAGAGGTGTAATTAATTTTTAATGGACGGTGCAGACTTGTAATGATTCAAATAAATATATTACAATTAGATGGCCTAGTTCTATAGAATGATAAGTCAAAAGTTTAATGTTTTGAGTAATATTACCCATTTTATTGGAATACCTCTACAAAAGTACAACTAGAAAAAATTACTAGTTTTCTCTCAGTAGATAGATGTTTGCAAATGGAAATAAGGAAATATAAACAATCTTTTCTCAGTTCCATATACAGCGGAACCTCGATCCATCTTTCTTAGATTCTTCGTTTTTCCGTACGGATAGTTTATTTTTCATAGTCCCAGTCAAACACCCATAAGAACAATGTTAAATAATCCCGAATTAATTGTTTTCCGATTTCCTCGATCAATTTTCTAAATATTTCTCATTTCGCTCATAAATAGTCTTGCCTCTCATTTCATTCCGCATTTTTTTTAAAGCTCAAAACTGAAATGCCCCTTAATCAAGACGTTGAAAAGAATCCTATCGAAAAACCAGTTGACTTAGAAAAGTAGGCGAGCTTGAGGGGTCTTTGTTAAAATTAAAATGTCAAATTGCAAACAGGCACCTAAGTATTAAGAACCTTTAAAATATATACAGTGAAATCCTGATCTACTGTTCTCGCTATAATTCATTTATTTTCCCGCATGGATCGTTGGTTTTTTATAGTATGCATTCGCTTCATAATAATCTAAATAAATGAAATAATATTGTATTTCAATGCTGTCCAGTTTTTAGACGTATGCATTTGTTTTACTATAGTTTGGTTCCGGGAGTGTAAAGTATGATTATAGAACAATCAAAATATATTAAAACTGTATACTCTTCCATATGTTTTGTCATTATCGATCTGGGTTTCACCTTTTAACATCTTCAGTCATTCGAGTGAACATATTCAGCTTGACAAAACTTATGGAAGTGTACAGAATTTGAATGATTCATATTTAAATTTCAAATATAACAAAAAGTAGTTCACAATGATGCATCATATTGCTTGTTACCAGCAATAAATTGATAGGAAGCTTGTGAACTGACAGTGCTTTCTAAAGATTTTTACGACAGCACGGTGTCGGCTGTCATAGATATTACTATCAATATTACTGCTACAAATTCAAAATCACAACATATATTTCATAAAAATCCGATTATTATTACGTAATTTAGATAAGGTCGATAAGATAAAAATATTTTGAATATTTTTCAAGGTTTTCATAATTAAACGGGGCAAATCAAATAATACGGTTTCAGTAAGTGGTTTACGATAACGGTAGCTATTTGTACAGTCAGAGACAATAAAATTGACAATGAAATAATAAATAAAGCTTTGTGAAAAAGCATCTCATAGACCATTTCTTGACAAAAATCTTGCCCTAAGTGACGACCCTAATACTAATACTGCAAAGTAGAGTGACTTGAACAGTATAAGAGTAAAATATTTTTTTTAACATTCAATATTAAATTCAAACTTTCGTATGTATGTTCTTTCTCGAGTTGATCTCGAATGATATTAAAATATCTGGCGCCTTGGTAATTATAAGCAACAATTAATTAAATTCTAACATTATAAAAATCAATAATCATGACACTTCAACTAGATCAATTTATATGAAATTTTCATTAATTATTATTTAAAGATTGAATGATAACTATCGGTTGCGACGCTCGATCCTTTCTCATCCTCCTGTTTACATGTATTAAAAGTAAGGTGTTGGGTCGCTTTCCGTCATTCCATATAATTGAATTGCGATATCAACACAGAATATTTTTTAATATATTACCAAATATCGCTACGAAAGATGTTGCTATGGCTAAATATGAATATTCATAAGTTCCGAAAAATTTAAACAATGATGCACTGATTGCGATTATGATTATTGAAATCTCGGGCGTGAGAATGTACTTTGTCTTTTGTGACCGGACAAAGAAATTATTAATATGCTTATTAAATGTTTAGCTTGCGATATAAACAGCAAACGCATAACGGGTGCACTGAGCCACTGCAAAAGGAATATTGAAGAAAATATATTCTAACAGTTGTATATTCAGTCATCGCAATAATTCATCTCAACAGTACACGTTCACAAGTTTACGAAGAAAACAATTATTACGTAATACAAAAATTGCGAATGCATGCTTTATTTATAAATTAAGAGCATTATCTTTGTATACTGTTGATTAAAACATGATTATTGAATTTTTATAATTAACTATTTCAAAATATAAAATGCGTGAAATATTTTCATTTGCGCAATCGCTGATTTGATTGTCACAAGCGATATTATATTATATTTAAATAGAATTTCTGGTATGCAATTTATAGTGGCTTTAAGGACGGTGATAAAAATACTTATTGAAACACTCGCAAATTCCATTAAAAGAAAAGCTGTTACACAAAATGTTACGTAGTTTGAAAGTAGCAGTGTTGTCAAAATTAAAATTGACTTCAATTTTCTGCCCATCCTATACCTTAAAGTGACATATTAGACAAAACAGGGCAGGTCAGGCAAAAACATGAAACACCCTTTTTGTGTATAACCACCAGTCACTTAAAAATAGCCTTTCGTTTATCTCGTTGGGCTTTACTGAGAAAAAAAACTGGTCACGTAATCCAGTGGCCGCAAAGCGTGAATAATCACAGAAGCACTATAACATTTACATAACATTTTTGTGGAAAGGATAATATTATTATTACATGAAAGAATGTCAACAAAATTCTATGCGATTAATAAACTCTTTTAGAATGTTTTTTATGAGTTATCTGCGTTTTAAAATCTGTTTTTTCTTTTCTTTCACTCTCACTCCTCAAGTGTAATCTTAGATTATTGGTATCGTAAAAAAAATATACTCACATCGTACATCACGATAACGATGGAAGGACCGATGCCGGTGATGAGGTAAAAGAAAGTCTCCAGTCTCTTGAATCGCTCGTGAAACAGTTGCTGGTAAGCGATACCGCAAGTCGCGAGCAACCAGACGATCCAACGCATCTCTTTGAGCGCGGGCCCGCTGGACGGGCCGATGGTTAACCATGGGAAGTAAGATCCGGCGATGAAAACGTAAATCATCGCTCGGTCGCAGCGGTGCAGCACGTGCTTCATGTTACTGAAAATAAATAATCATCTCATAACTCGAGATCGACTCGACGCGAAAAGACATCACACATATCTAATTTTCTATCGGCAAATATATTATCACATTGAAATTTAGATAAAATGATGACAGCGGGGTGTAATTTATAAAAAATCTGAGAAATTTTTATTTTTGGCAGAATTCAATTATAATCATGTACTGGATGGATGAGGTGTCACTGAAACCTCACCTTAATTAGATGTGATCTGGTCGCCTTGTGAGAATATTATTCAATGTGTAATTCAAAATTAGAATTTAAAAAAATATAATTTTTATACAATTCAAACAGTAACTGACACAAAAATGGTCTATTGAAACATACTATAAATGTATGAACAGCATTGTCTAAACAATCTTTATTGCTCAGTATTTTTTTGTTGTTGTTATTGCGAAAGATCAGGTTTTTTGCTGACGCAATCATGTGAGCATTACTAGAAAACAGTAAGTTACGTATCAAAGATAGAAAAAGTCTTTAATTTATTTTATTAACTATTAGAATGGATAAGTGAAATTTTAATGCAGAATCTAATATTTAATTATAGCAGAGTTCAATCCCCAAGGAGTATAACTCACATTGGCAAGTTTTTAACGAGAGATCGAGTCGGTGTCTCGTCGTCACCGTTTATTTTAAATTTCATCGTATATATTATGTAAAATGATAAAATTAAAAGAAAAACTGTGGGCGCTAACGGCTATCAAGAAAATAGCTCTATTAAGTTTTACAACTTGCGGACTGAGTTCTGCCATCTGGATATAAGTATATTCAACAAATTACATTAAATATAATTTAAGTACCAATCGCTTTTGCAATAGAAGACAGAGTGAAAGGTGGTGGATATGGCGAAGAGCATGCTGAGTGCGGCTCCGTAAACACTCGCCGCCAAATATTGAGGTACGCTGCACGAACGTCGGAGAAGTTCACAAGCGGCCAAAACACTCGGCATCATGCACACTCCGTGTGTCAACACGTTGGCTATATGCTCAACCTGTTAAAGATTTGATTCAGTTTACATATCAGTTAACACCTACTAAATAATAGACCTTTTAATGTTTTCAGCTATGGTGGGTATACACATGCAAAGAAACAACTCTAAATTGATTTGGAATATTAAAACAATCTTGGGCAAATGTAAATTTTTCTGCCTGCAAACTGTGCTAATTTTTCTATTTTTAATATTAAACATCTCAATTTATATGAAACATGTTAGGTGTAATGGACATTTTTGATAGAACTGTCAAAAAAAGCTTAACAAACTGTTTGCACACGTTACAAGTAACAAGTTTGTTTATAGTTCATAAGCATTTTCCAAAAATAAGGGAACTTTTCAGAAACGTGTATAAATTTCTCAAGGCATCATTTGTTCTTCATTGGAATAATAATAAATACTTCATGTTTAAGCGGTTTAAACAACAAAACATATAAGTACATGTGGTTACAGAATCAATATATTAATAATGAATATGTACTGTTTTTTAAATAAAAAATTATAACATACACATTAGTGCAGTGGTTTCCAACATTTTTGTCATTGCGCCTCCCTATACTTTATTTCATATTGTAATAAAGACACGTTTTAAAGGGTAAATAAATATTTTGGACTGTTCGCGCCTCCCTTTGCAATAGTTCATGCCTCCCCAGGGAGGCGCGCCTCCCAGGTTGGAAATCGCTGCATTAGTGTAAACATGTTACATTGCTTATACTTTTCATGAGCACACACGCACAAATATGAAAGTGTTGGCTTAGAATATTGTTTATTCTTGCTGGCATGCCAACTAGTATGTGCACCGCCAAACCATTGCAAATCATATCCGACTATACATATATAACTTACACAGCAGTTAAAAACAGGAAAACTGAACGGTTTAGAGTTTATTTTCTGAATTTGAATATAGCAAATATAGCAAAGGTATAGTAATAACTGGGGATGTGTAGTTAAAAAAAAACACAACATTAATTATTCTTTTAGGCTTAGTAGCATGCAGTGGCGCCACTTTTGACCCTAGCGATTAGAATACACATTTTTTTTTAAATCTACTCAAAATTGTTAGTTTTTTTTTTTAGTCTGAATCTACGACTTTGACTCCACAGCCTTATTTATAGCATTTCAGAACACATCAGTTGATAATGCTCGTTATGAGCGGAACCGGTAATGATCATTTAAATAAAAGCGGCATCAGTACAAATGAGTATTTTATTTTTTTAACTCTATGTTTAATCAGATTTTTTTTTAGTTGCATGTTATACATAGATTTACTTATTTATACTAGTAATATTACTTTTTACGTTTACAAATAAATACATCTGGAATTAATAAAATTGTTAAGTCATTAATTATAAACGATATTTTAAGGTAAATGAAAATTTAGTGAAAAATAAACAAACATGTCAGAAAAGATATTCGATCGAAGAAAACCTAATTAATAAAATAAAATCACTGACGAAGGTCGACCGTAATATATCCCAGTGGACACATCCATCAATGTAATGAGTAAATAATTAAATACACACTTACAAAAAAAAACACGCGTAATTTTACATACCTTAGTAGGAATGTAGGCTTGATTATGTGATGCCTTCTTGTTCATCCATTTTATGTCTCGCAAGTGTTCCCAAGGAATACTGTTTCTCGCAAGAAGTCGACATTGCTCAATCTTCGATTCAAATTTCATACCGATATAATAATACGGAAATGGGTATACTTTTACACCAACTTCTGGGACACGAACGCGAACATTATTCAATGAATACTTTTATCAAAGAAATATTACAGACTCGCGTAGGTTTTTCGGTTGTCTAGTCAATCTGTTTCATTAATTGGATTAAAATGTAGCAATATTATTCAAGTAACAACACACGTTTCACGCTTACACAACGCACGCCGTTTGACATTTGACAAGAGAGTTTCGTTTTGCCCGTTGCTAGTCGCGGTTTTCTTTTTCTGTCTTGCACGAGCGTGCGAATAAGTATAACCAGCAATAAGTGCTAAAATCGTCTGACTAATAATAAAAAAATACTATAAATAGTAAAAGTCAGGTACCTAGGATACCAACTGACAGAATTGATAGTAGAATGTAGTAGTGGTGGTGGTAGCTACTAAAAGTATATTATCTATGCTACTAAATTAAGTAGGTACTACACTCACTTCGTACGTCAATCGATTGTTTCAAGTATCCATTTGTTCGATCGAAAAGGAATTCACAGGGAAAATATACGATACCAACGTAAACTAAATCGTCCTTCAATAAAATATGTAATCTTAAAAGAATACACTATTTAAATTTGTCATAATATTATTTTTTATTCAAATCGTTTGTGACAGATACAAACTCAAACGTAAAAAATAAAACAAGGTTGAACCCATGTAAATATTGAAAAAAAAAATTGAATGAAATTGTAATTATTGTGTAAGATTTATAGGATAGTAGGTAATTGTTATGATTGTTTTTAGTTTGTTATTTTTTCAGTGTCCCCCTTAAAAGTACACACTGTTGTAAACCTAATAAAGAGCTCTATGGAAATTTATGTGCATTTTTTAAATTATCAACAATTTATTAAAGGCTATCATTTTGAAATGGATTTTGATATTATTGTTCCTATAAGAGCCTAATAAAGCTACCTAAATATTACGTGAGTTTTGATTCCAAATCATTTGAATTCAATATATCATAATACTTAAATTTGAATCGTTCAGGCGTTCAAGTGCACGGGTGAACTTGAACTGACGCTCAGTAAATGAATGGTTCGTGCTTATATAAGAAATAAATGTATCATTGAGTTTAAAGCCATTGCTGGCGAAAAGGATAAGCTCATGGGAATTCCCAAATATTTGAGTAGTGAGTGGTTTTAAGAATTATATTTATTTGTTTGTCGGAAAAGGTTTTATGACTATATTTATATAGGGTACAGCAGTGGAGACTCCGGCATATTCAATATTTCATTTAAAATCGGAAGGCGATGCAGTTTGCTCTGTTTATTTCCAAAATTTCCTGGTAAAAAAGCTTATGACCGTCCGTATTTGGGTGTAACATTTTTATCCCTTGTTCCTGATTGAACACGTGTCCTTCCGAAATTAAGTGATTAGCAAAAGTAAATTATATCATAATGCTTGTATTTTAATTATCAGTATTTATTTTTAATGGTCGGTTTTTTATTAAATTGTCAATATTTTAATTAATTTTTGGACTGTATTTAATATTAGATATTCAGTATTTATATTAAGTTGTCAGCATTCTTTGAAGGTTCATAGTTGAATGGTCAACACTGTTGGAGCAGGTCTGAATCCCAAAATCGATTTATGGATAACTGTTTGAAAGCATGAATATCTGTGATGTCTAAAATTCCCTCCCACCTCCTATCTTATCCTATAAATGGGGCGCATCGAATGTAATTAGCACTATTCGTATCCTAGACGTATTCTTCTATCTCTACTTTTTTATACGCCATAGAGCTAAAATATTATATCTCCAATTTTGGTCGAAAATGAGTTAAGCACTGAAATGGACCAAAAATAGCCTATGTTTATACCATCAATATGCTACACTTGGGTGCAAACATGGTTTTAAAAAAAATAATCTCAAGCCTTGTTTTATGTTTTTTACTAAATCTAACCTAACCTAACCAAATTTTATGATGACGACTAATTTAAGTGCAATTACTCGGTAAAAATTTTAGAACAGTGTACGTTGGCTACAGATGGTTGATTTTTGTCTTAATTTTGTTTTGCGAAGAAGGGTCAGGTGTAAATTGTACCTGTCAAGGCCGCCCCAGAAGAATGATGTGCTAAGTACATTGCAATGATTTTGGTCTACTTAACAAAAAACTACCATTATTGGTAGGTACTGCTATTTTTTAAAACGGCGAATACATTGGTTAGTAAAATAGTAGTAGTAAAGAGGAAGTTCCAGATTATTTGGGTAACCAGAGCAGGGTGAACTCATTAAATTTTTCATTGACCGTTACCAGTTTTTTACTCATTATAATGCTTGCCATTCAGTCTGTCACCCTCGGATGTCCTGATCAGACAGTCGAATTTGTAGTTGTCTGTTATCTGAATATAGATTTATTAATTTCTATGGATTCATTGCATATTACTTTTGATGGTTTATTTCGAATTTTATAAGGGAATGTTGTTCACACTCTATTCTATTTCTATAAAATTCTTATTGATTGTTCTAAAAATATCAGTTTCGCGCCCTTTTTATATATTATATAATAAAAAATATTGTTAAAAGATAATGAAGTGATCAAATACGAAAGATTTTTTCAAGAATCTTATTATTTCCATTTTATAGTATATTTTTTTAATCTCGTTTTACACAGGCTGGAGTTTTATGGTGATCTAACTGTCACCATGAAATCGGATGATAGATATCTTTTTACAAACTTATAAATGGGGGTGGGGGGGGGGGGGTATGTTTGCACGTAGGCGCGGACCTGTATTGAAAGGCTCACTTTACTGTTATCGTGGAAGATCGAAACAACAGATTGTTATTACAATCAATAAATAAAACTTACTGTATGAATGAATTGCATAGTAAGAAGAAATAATAAAATACTAGCTGTTAGCCCGTTGACCTCAACGGGGGAATTTTTATTGCATTTTTAAGTAGTCAGAAAATTTACTGGCGTGAAAAATAAATTACAAACCTATTTATTGAATAAACCAGAAATTCTCAAAGTAAAATTAATATACCTCGGGGCAAATATCGACAGCCCTGCAGTATTTAAATTGTAAATAATTTAATTTTTGGAATAATGTTCAAGTTTGCTAACAATTATATTTCGTAGTAGCAGAAATGGACCTCGCAAATTACTTAATTTTTGGAATGATGCAAAATATAACCATACCTTCCAATAATCGAATCAATGACACTGAACAAAATCTGTCAAATCAGCTCCCAGCTCTATAATTATAGCTTCAAAAAATCGAATCAGTATATTTGATTATTTAAAAAACTTCGTAGCGATGCAAACTTTCAAATAAAGTTCTCTCAATATTATTACGATGCTTCAGTTCTAAGCCAGGAAATTTGAAGTTTGAATATAAAAAAGACGTCCATTCCAATTGGACGAACGAAATATGCGATTCAAAATAAAACGTTAGCATTGGTCAAAAAATGTGCTGTTCAATATAAACCGCTATCATAGGGCAAAGTGGACAGTGTTACGGACACATTTGTAATTATTGGTGATTATTTTATCGGCTATTAATGTGAAGATATGTGCCACAATGAAGATTCACAGACATGTATCAAAAATATATGAAAAAATCAAATTATTTTTGAGAAACTTTTATTGAATACTTGTAATACAAACAACTTGAGATGAATTGATTCAAATCATTCCAGTAATGCAAAAAATAATATGTAATATATTTAGTTTATCATCAGGACAGGAATTTTTACACGGTGACAATTATTAAGTAATTATTTTTATAATATTAATGGTACACTAATAAAATACAGATTACAGTATAATATATTATATTATGAAGAATTCAGTACATTTCAGATTATAGTATACGTAATATAAGTTTACTTATGTTTTAATCACAACGTTTGCTTAGTATATTAGGCATATTCATTTTACCTAATGATATATAAAAACTGATTAATCGATAAAAAATATCCATGAATATTAAAAGATGCAAGAGGATTTTTTCAATCAGGAGAAAATTAATATACTTTCGCTAGCATAAAAATGTAATTTTTTTATAAAATACTGTAGAAACTTAATATAACAGACATGTAGGATGGGGGTTTCCATTAGAGCTGGATGTCCTATAAAAGTAAATCACCGAATGCATATTTTTATTAAGAAAATAAACGGCACAATCAAAGGCCAGGGAAGTTTCAACTGCCCGATTGATAATCTCACTAGAATGTTGCCGTGAGTACCGCTTCGAGTGAAGTTTCAAATTCCAATTTCATACGTTTACTGGATTTAATGTTCGCACCTAAATTTACATACGCATTTTTAAAAAATGTCTTTGTTTTTTTGAATGCCTGAAATAGTTTGCTTTTTTATGCCACATTGCTCACATGAGGCTATTATTTGCAAACCCGGCTCATTCCAAAATTGTTGAAACAAGTATTTTTAAAAACCGGTCTCAAACATGCCTTGATGACATACAAAATATCCTTCCAAAGTAATGTAAAAGTTTTAAAATGTGTATTGTTTTACAAAATGTAATTAAAGTTTCGTTTTTTAACCATTTTGAAATGAGCCGTGTTTGCAAATAATACCTTCATAACGAGACACTCCGGACTTCAACTTTCAAGTATTTGATGTAACATCAAAGTTTTTCCATATTTTAAATGCAGAATAAAATTACAACTATGTGTTTGATTGTAATTTACAATTTAAATTTATAAATGCATCGATTCAATTTGAGTAAATAGATTAAATAGCCGTGCAGTTGGGTGAATTAGTGGGCAGCATTGCGAAAGTCTCTGCTACATTTAGTCTACGAGCAAGATCCAGGATTCAAATGCGAGAGGTATGAAATGATTATCAAGGCAGAATATTGTTAACAAGCGGTGATACTTTGATTTAAAGACATACTTTTTTTTAACAATTTTAACATTTAACTAGATATTTTGTCCGTTATATCGAGCTTCTATTCTAATATAATTTTTGATTGAGTGCATAAAATTATGTGTCAAAGCCCTAGATATTTGAGTCCTATTTACAGCATGTAAAAGGCAAAAGGACAGATGTTTTAAGAAGCTCCAATTTACAAATTTAATCATTTAAATAACTATTAATCCAGATAGTTTTGAAGCATGTGAAAGCCAGTGATATCGAACACTTATTTTTTATTCTTATTTAGTTTCTGAAGTTTTTCTCAATTTAGAATAGTTTATTTGATTTTTTTTAAATCAAGATTATTCTTAATGTATCGTGTCAACAGAAGGTGCGATTCGAATGTTGATTTTTTTTCAGAGTTATAATAATAGAAGAGTAGATGGGAGGTTAGTAGAGGAGTTAACAAATCGCTCTTTAGCAAAGGAAGATGTGAAAATATGGCTGACGTCCGAAATATGAATCAATGTATGAACATGTTTTTTTAGTGATTCAAACCCTTGAACGAGCACACAACGGAGTAGGAAATTAGTATTAAAGCATTATCACTCGAGGTGTAAGATGAAAAGTTATACATAATGAGTATTACAGCAAAAAATGCTGCATTTTTTAAATATCAGTCGATCAATGGCGAATGAATCTTTCGGACGTTTGTTATATTATAGTATCCTGTACAAGATGAATGTATAACTCTTAGTACTCGGAACAGAAAATTAATATCATTCAATACGTTTAATGTTGCATAATATTAGTTATTCAATGAGCATTTATTTATATTTACTGTGTAATGTTCCAATAAGCTTTTTTTTTGCAGAATATTGAAATTAATTGATGTTTATTTGAAAACCACTCCAAAAAATAATAAGGCTCTTGGTTCAAATAATTTTCTTCATTTAATTGAGTTCAGTGGATAATACATATTCTATCACAGGCTATTGTTCAATTCCTAGATTCATATTATATATATTATGTGAAAATAACACACGTATTACAATACATAAGAAGAGAATTTGTATTTATACATATGGCATTGCTGACTTTCTAACGACAGCAAAGGGTTTTTCTTAAAGAAGATACATATTAATATGTACAATAAAACATTCACGATTATTGTTGAATCAGTAAATTCAAAGCCAGTTTCTGTTGAATTTTACATTATCACAAAACAATAATAAATATAAGCTGCCAGGAGAAAAATCTTTCTGCCGGAATCTGTTCACAAAATAGAACTTTTGTTTTATATGTATTGACGGCTTAGTTCCATAGTGCTACAACTAGAAATTGGTAGTTTTGAGATATGGCTGACTTAAGTTTTGACACGTCTAAACGGAATTGTAAAAAAGTGATTATTATTATTTGTCTCATCTTTTTATAATTTAAGATTTCGACTGGAGGTGCTCGGTGGAATTTCGATATTAAATTTGAATCGTTCAAACTATGTACATTCTGACAGATTTTGTCACTAACGACCCGGGATTCGCCTTTCGGCATCTTCAGGCGTTCAAGTGCATGGATGAACTTGAACTGACTCATCTTTTTAGTAAATCATTAGTCATTTATCTTAATTCAATTCAAATTTATTATAACGTTGGCAAAACTGTAAAATAATATTTCGAGTTGTATTTATATGAAACCGAGATATTGTTTGAAAGTTGTTTATATTTATTTATTTTCATATTCAAACATCTGTCTGCTGAGAGAAAACTAGTGATTTTTTCTAGTTATAGTTTCGTGGTGCTATAGAAGAGAGGTATTCGAATATAACGGGTAATATAACTCAAAATATCAAATTTTTGACTTATCGTTCTATGGAACTAGGTCATCAGATTATTCTAACAAATCTTTGTGTGTAGACATTTATCAGAAGTATCAATCAAAGTGAGTGCAGACAATGCATTGGCTTAGTAATATATTTTAAGGTACATGAAATACAAACAGAAATATTATCTTTTTAGTAAAATTGAGTCAGTGGAGATATACGAAAATATTCTGAGTAATTGAGGTAGTTTGCCTTTTAAAATATAAGCAGATTCAATTAGTATTTTATTTGTATTTAGGATAAGTAAAATAGTGCCCAAAAGATAAAATTTTACTACATTATTTTATATAATTCTGTTTGGTATTGTGGGAAAAACTCAAAGGCTATAAAACAGCGTAAGAAAAGTAAGGTATACAATTTTCAATGATAGAAATTGTAACTGATAACAGTAAAGTTAAAAACTGATAACTATAAAGTTAGTAACTGATAACTGTAAAGTTGTAAAAAAAAGAATAGGAAACTATATTATCATTGGAAAAATATTGTTTATCAGTGAATTGAATACGATAGTGAGAGTAATGCTTTGTGATTTTTGTTTTTATTTGTCTCGAATTAAAAGTTAGGCAATGACACAATTTTAACAATCTGCGCCAAGTGTATTGAGATGAAACATTTTACATTTTAATAAAAATCATAAATTATATTTTTAAAAGTATAACATTCCGATTCTGCTCAAGTATAAAATGACAGGCAACTATGGAATAGTGTCAAAATTATGCATTATATACACTTTGCATCTAAAATAGTATCGTAGACCTAGGCATAAAAACAACAAATGTCCACTTTTCTACATTTTCATTTCTTGATTCCTCATCTATGATTCCATACATCTGTGCAAAAAAAACAAATGGGTCTCAAATATGTGTAATTTTTCTAAAAACAGCAAAGCCCAGTAGTCTCTCTTTTATCACCAGGCAATGTTAGTGTACATTTCATTTAACCATTTAACAACAATTGTGTAACAAAGTGTAATAACAATTTAACACCCAAATAGTTCATACAAAGCTATTTCACGATTCCTCATTGTCAAAATAATAAAAATGCCTCTTACAACCGAGATATTAGGTTATCGTCCTTTAAAAATGAGTTTTTTGACATTGCTATTTGTATGCCTAGGTCTTTAGTTGATTAACATTTAAACACATGAAATAGTTTATCATAATATATATGTGTACCTAAATAAAAACGAGGCAGTAGTTTTTTTTTCATTCATGCCCGTATGGGTGAAAATGTTTTAATTTGATTATTTTTAAGATGGTCTTTGCATATGTATCCCCCGCTTGACCAAAAATGATCCAGTGCTATGTGCAAGCGGAGCAGGCAACCCCCTGTAGGGGTAAATCTGGAGATGCAGAATGTGTGTGTGCGCCTGGGGTAATTTTATAACAAGGGCAGAAAAATACAATCTCACCTTGGGCCGCCAAATGTCTAGAAAAGGCTATTCAGAATTTGAAGAAGAATCGTCACCCTAGTATGATTAGGTAAGATAAAAATAACACATTTAGTAAAAGTAACTTGAAGTGGTAAGCAGGGAAAGGAGTAATGTTGTTAAAAATAATAAATAAAAGTCTAAGTAATCATAATAAAAAAGTTTAATTATTGAGGATTTTTGATAATTCGATTCCTGTATCTGATTGACATGTGTAAAAGTAAAATTGAAAATTAAACATAAAGAACGAACTTAAATAAATTATTCTAGAGAAATACACACTAATAATTTAAAATGAAAACTTAGAATAGCCACAAAGTTTATAAATCAATTGTTAAAATATTTCACACAATTATGTGATACTGAGAAAAAACAATATTTACATAAGATTATAGTGAAAAACGTGTCGGAAAATGGTAACCATGAAAATACTGCAAGTATGTAATAGAATATTCAGTCAAAATACCATTCCCTAATTGCAGTCTTCTCAAAATGATAAAAGGTGGACGTGCCGTTTGCTACTCCAGGACAGACGATAAAAATTAAGCAAATTATGGTTTCCGGACATTTATATTAAAATTCGATATAATATACTATGTACAAAACTACACGAGAAATATATTTCCAAATTCCGCTATATTCATATTGCTAAAACATTGTTAAAAATGGTTTTTTCGATACTATAATTTAATAGGGTAAAAATATCAAGGTATTTCAGTTCTACAATTATTATTAATTATATTCTATAATTGTAGAACTGAAATACCTTGATATTTTTAACCTATTAAAATGGAGTTTTACCAAGTAAATGCCAAATCAATATATATACTATAATTTAATATATGATTTTTTTATCCTTGATTCAGTTTTGTTTTCGAAATATAGCAATATTGTGATGTTTTTTTTTACTTCTTTATACACGTTTTGCAAAAAAACGATACAGTTGATTATATATTGGCAAAAGTCAATATAATACAGTAATAAATATTATTTTCTAGATGCCAATACGGAGTCGGCAGATATTGGAAATACACCTCATGAGAGAGAGAGAGTTCAGCAAGGACTGCGTCATACGACATCATATCAATTTACAAAATGAGACACGGTCGTCAATAACATTATTCACTACCTCAAATATGTTATTCTATTTACTAAATATACAAATAGACGTTGGCCAGTATAGAAAACAAAGTGAAGCGATGAATATATAATTATTAGTTTCAGTGCAAATCAAACAGAATAGCCGTTCAAACATTCTCATCGTTAGATTTATGAAAGTTTCTGCAGTTTTTAACTTATAAACACAAGTAAAAATAGACAAATCTTTTCTTGGAAGTGTCCCTTTTAGCACACACAGGCATAACTGTTGATACGGATCAAATCCAGCAATCACATATCGAAATAGGTTAACCATGAACATTATTGTGTGTTACGATAGATCTATTCCATTGAGTGGCATTATTTGAATTTGATTGAATTTCAGCGCATTGTTTTTGATGAGACGGCTTCGTTTGATTTGCACTGACTCATTTGATTTGATTAGAGTTTTGTAGTTTGCGTCGCGCATTCCTTACATAATTATGCTTTCAGACCGAGATGTATAATAACAACGGCGCTTACAAAATAATTAAATAATAACATTAACTAGTACAATTTGTTTTGATGTATTGTCGTTTAGCACAATAAACCGTACTCTTGTCAAATTAATTTAAAAAAGATTTAACTAAAACGTTTCTAATCAGTTCAACTCTTTTATCTCTCCTACATTATTTTGGTAATAAAAAATGTGTAAATTTATTGACAACGGCCAGCATTTCGGCTGGTAAATTGGACCGATCATGTTGCGCTTTATATTTATTGAGTACTCTGTCGAGTTGGCAGTATAAGTCCATGAGCGGTTTCAGTCCTATCCCCTTGACGGCTTTCACGCTTTTCTGCATGCACGCCTCCAGTTCCTCCGGATTGATTTTTACCTTGTTTTCAAAATCTGTAAATAAATTCAAAACATCTAAAAGAATATAGTTGATATTGTAATCATTAACTCCGTAAGCATCTTAAAATTGAAAAAGATATACAAAAAAATCTGCTGTTTGATGGATAAATTGACGGACAGTTGAGCGAATGAATTACAACCATTTCTTATAAAACATATTCTGTTTAGATTCTCTATTGAGAGCCTTTAAAGTTAGATCTTGAAAAAGATAATGAATATATTTATGGAAATCCTACGAAATTAAGATGGTTTTTCATGTTTGACTGGCCATTCATGTATGTAAAATATTATCGCATAATAAAATTCTAAGAAAAAATGAATAATTTTACTAAAATAATCATTACCTAGACTAGAGAGATCGCCTTGAGATGATTTTTTTCTGTGCGGGGTTGATGTATGCGGGTGCACACTGGAAGAACGTCTTTCGCCTTGTTTTCCAGGAGATTGTTGGCTGTAGAAGAAATAAATTAAATTGTGAAATTTTTCACCCTTTTGCATCTGTTTTGTTGTAGAAGTCGTCTTCATAAAATGTTAAATATCAGTTACGAGATGTCAATCTTAGAACATCAATATGTAGTCTGAGAAAGAATAAATTCAAAATTATAGCACGGACGAATCTACAACTTGCCAACATAATATTTATTTCATAAACCTTTTCCTTACGGTGCTAAAAATCCCACGCGCTCCGGTGATATGTATTTACTACAACTTACGAAAAAGTGAAAAGTTAGAGTATTAATGAATATCTATTTTATTAATCATATTTCATGTAGAAATGTAACAATTTTTGTAATGTTAGCGTTGAAAATTGTCTGAAAATGAGAAAAAAAGCATCGTAAATATCTGGCAGTACCACCGCATACGACAACTTACATGTTACTAAATCGTGTGCCGGCCACGACGTTTCGTACAGACAAGGTCAAACACGTGCATACAGTACACACATAGCAGGGTGCACCAGCAAACATTTCTGTATTGGTGAGTCTATCCCCAATATGTCGACAAATTATTTATTTCCTTCACTCCAGATGAATGATTATACAAAACAATTTTTTTATATAATTCGTAATTATATTACGGAGGAATACATAAATTCTGAGCACAGTATCTATTATATTTCTTATCAATACATATTCACATTATTTGAGTCGAATTGTAGTAAATACATATTGCAGGGAGGGAAAGGTTAAAGAAATCATGAAAGATTTATAGATTGTTAAATTAGTACGAAGAGGCTTTTTAAAATTTTCAGTCATCGACAACACTTTAATTTTGATACCATATAATTAGAAATAAAATAAAAAAAAAATGAAACAATCACAAGAAACATATCAAATCATCCAATAAGAGAAAAGAAATTGTTCTATGAAATTTAAATTGAAATTTCAGTTGTTAAAACTTTTTATTGTAGTTTTAAATCCAATTTTTTTTAAAATGTAATTCAAGAAGATAGTAGAGTTTTCAAATTTGAAACATTTTTAATCCATAAAGAATTATTTTTATGAAGCTATATTTTCGGGTGTTATTTAAAACGGTGAAAATAAAATATATTCAACACTATGGCTGGAGCCTTTCAGTGTGTCCATATAGCGCTGATAAAGCACCGGCCTTAGAGTGACTTGACAACCACTGGTGTTAAAATTGATTCTCCCAGAATGTCGACAGAAATGTTTTTCAAATTTACTTGTTCATTTGCGGTTAATTCTACTATTCATTGAATATGAATAGTAGAATAAACCTCTATTCAAAATCTATTTCAGGTATACATATCCGAGTGGTGGAAGGGTTTAATTAATAATACCAATCTATCATCAAATACACCGAAATCATATGATTAACAGTTTATTAATTACCTGTCGATTGTTTTAGGTTTAGGAATGGGTATATCAACAGCATTGACGTCAAACAGCATTTCCGCGGTGTCGAGTTGAAGTCTTCTAGCAGCAGTGGTGTGACTGGTGTCAGCTTTTCCGACAAAGGATTGTTCTCTATCGCGGCCTCCGGAGCGACTGCTCGGCGAACGAGACTCTCCGTTGCTTTTGGACTGCCCGTCTTCTGCATCGGATTTATCCACGCTAGACGGAGACGGCTCACCGTTCACCGGAGACGTGCAGATGGGCTTGTTTTCCTTTGAATCTTCATCTGTGATGACAGGATTATTTGTGTCCTGTAAGAAAGAATACGCGCTCATTAAACATCATAGCTCAACGCAATTTAAAAGCAAATTAGAAAATTGAAACATTCATTATTCATACCTTATGACCGATGGAAGTTTTGTGTTTCTTGGCGATACCTTTAGACCAGAGTGAACCCTTTTTCTTTCTCTTTCGTTTTCTGACAGCGCTTGACATGTCTTGGGATGCGCTGGCACCGAGAGAAGGTTCTTCCACCGGAGATCCTAGTGCGGTTTGACTAAGAGTGGTGTCCGTCAAGGCGGGTGTCACAGTGGAACCGTTAAGTTTTCCCATGGGAGGCGATAATGTGTGGCAAGATGTTGCTGACATCGTGCCGTTGCTCTCTAAAATAATATTGAATTCAGACAAATGTTTTCACTACTTCGATATAAAATAACATGTTCATTACACAATAAGTTGATGATATGCTGAATCTTGAATCTGACAATAAGTCTTCCTTAAATTATTATAAAACATTGTGATTGTTAGTTTAGGTTAGTGACTGTTATGAAAAAATATATTTCAAACATTTAATGATAAAATAGAAAATGGCATCAGCAAAAATCAGATCGGGTAAGACAAAGAGAATTCATACAACTCACGTGTATGGGCTGTGAAGATAAAATTGGGCAGATCTTTATCATGCGTGAGCCCCTCGTCAGCACGTCGATTGGCAATCGCCCGACATTCTTCTTCAAAGTCACTATCCATTTCCACTTCAACTAAGGCGTGTGCGTGGTCACGTAATGAACATGCCTCGTGACGGATTTGCTTGTCTGACGATGTTCTGCGAAGACACAACAATATATTTAGGCAACTAGCGATAGATATTAAAATTCAAAATAGATAATTTTTGCTAAAATTGTAAAAGATATATTTTTTCAAAGTTACTATAATACAAATATATAACAATAGATTCGTTATTACAGTAGACTGGTCATTTTCTACAGTACTGTGTTCGCATCATTATGTTGGAAACACTGTTAAGCACACAACGTGTCGCCCGATTTAAATTGTTGTTATCCGATTAAAGTTTTTTTTTATGTATATATTCAACATTTTCGAAACTTATTTATATTATGTATATCGATTTTATGATTCTAATTAATAATAAATAACAAATAAAATGATTGAAAATAATTGTAGTAATTGACAAACTCTTCAATTAGGTGCTATAATGACTGAATATGTTAAAGTTTTACAAAATTTAATAGAATTGATATTATTGTTTACATTGAAATGTGTGACAGTTTCTAGCTAAAGATATAAATTTTCTACACGTATAAATCAATCTATAAACATTACCGATGTCATTTTTTGAATGACGTATTAATTATGAAAATAATATTTTGATTTGACAAGTGTGCAAATTTTCACTCATTAATCAAATATTTCCATGCATTAACAGCAAAACTTGAAAACTGATAGTTTCATGAAAAAAAAACACAGAGCAACTAAAACTGAACAATAAAATTTTACATGCAATAACAATGAGACAAATATGATGATGAATGATATCGTTTATTTTTAACCTTGCAAACTTTTCATAGACAGTGAAAAGTTTTGTCAATATGATGATACAAATTCAACTTTTTGACGTTATTAATTAGCAAAGTAAAGGGAGCAGTCTGGCTTGCCCCTATGGATCGGTTTTGTAAGGTTTTTCAGCACAATCTCAGCAGGGGCAAAATAGATAAACAGTATTTCTAACATATATGAGACGTCATTATTCCATCAGCTAATCAAATTCCAAATTCAAAATTGAGCCATAGCTCAAGAAAGACTTTTGGTATATTCTTATGAAACTAAAAATGGGAAATATCTTTTGTAGATATATAATTATTAAAATGTAAAAAAAATCTTGCGCTCCGCTATACAGTGGAACCTCGATCAACCGTTCTCGCATAATACGTTTTCCCGGCTGGACCGTTTATTTTTTATAGTCCCGTCAAACTCCCATAAGAACAATGTTAAATAATCCCGCATTGACCGTTCCCCGATTTACCGATTTCCTCGATAAACCGTCTAAATATTTTGGTCCCGTCACAAATATTATCCTGATTGACCGTTTTTATTGCATATTTCTCCATATCTCAGCTAGTAAGTTTGACAGCCGAGTGCAGGTGTTATGTCTAGACACGTTGGAATGCACTGTACATGTTAGACGCATTGGACGCTTGTGCTATTTTTTTTGGGTTGAAATCCACCACACGCGTATTATTGTTTATGATGCAAATGTAGAATTGTTTAAAATTCATAATAATTCCTGTACATACAAACTTTTTGGTCGCGTAGCTGGATTTGTACAAGTCAGTTGCGTTCAATATTGCCTAACATCTCGTATCATTTTTTTTTCCAAATTGAAACTAAAATGCCGCCACTCATAAAGAAAACTAAAACTCAGCTGAGAAGAAGAAGGAAAATCGCTGAAACCTCGATGTTTTAAGAATATAAAAACACTTCCCGTAAAATACCACGCCAACAAGAAGGCATGGATGAACACCGATATTTTTATGGCTTTCTTGAGGAATTTCGATTCCTCAATTAGTGCTCAGGGGCGTAAAATACTACTATTTATAGACAATTGTGCCGCCCATCCTCGAGATACTTCATTTCTTAAGAACATCAAGGTAGTTTATTACCCTCCAAATTGTACCAGTGCTTTACAGTGACAGTGAGCTAGCTACCTGTGGCGTTGAAACAATCGAGTCATTATGTGATGCAACTAATGACAGCAGTGAAGAAGAAGATGGCGAAGACCATAATACCGAACCTATTTCGACATTTACACAAGCATTATTGGCCTTCGAAAAAATAAAATTATTTTTCTATTCCAAAGAAATCGATGAATCCGCTCTTAGAAAAGTACGCGAGTTTGAGGCGTCTTTGTTCCGATTAAAGTGCCAAACAACAAAGAAACAAACTAGCATAAAGGACAGTATGTACAAGTAACTAATAAATAAATGTTTTTTTAAGATTTTACTTGTTTATTATTATTTGAAGCTTTCCCGCATTCACCGTTTCCCGCAATTACCGTTTTTTTTCCAGGATCCCTTGGAAAACGTAAAATCGAGGTTTCACTGTATATTGAATTGTAAGTAGTGCTGCTTTTGTAACAATAGAGTTGATATTGTGATGAATAATTTGCTACACTTGTAGCGTTCTTGTTCTTAATTTTTTTGAAATAAGGTGTTAGAAAACATTATAAGATAATTGATGAATCACTTTTAGGGTGTTCACTGTCAATACTTGGTGGAAAGGCATTATATTAGTAAAAACACAATATTCCTTTGTACTTCATTCCACTTTATTTAATATGTCAGGACCGGTTTCGCTCATTACGAGCATCGTCAACTGATAAGAAATATAATTTAACAATGCTATTTATACAAAAATGAACAGTTATAAACAACAATTGGCATTGAAAAGAAAATACCAATTACATTAAAAGTGATTCTAAAATAGCACAAAATTAAAATGTTCAACACATCTAACATATAATTAAAAAGTCATCTCAGATTAATAAATTTAGAATGGGGATTGAAAGTAATTATAAACATAATTAAAATTTGGGAATTCTTTGACAAAGTGATACAATGAAAATAATGACATTAATAGAGTGAATAGGCTTAATTTAATTTTCAATGCCAATTGTTGTTTATAACTGTTCATTTTTGTATAAATAGCATTGTTAAATTATATTTCTTATCAGTTGACGATGCTCGTAATGAGCGAAACCGGTCCTGACAAATTAAATAAAGTGGAATGAAGTACAAAGGAATATTGTGTTTTTACTAATATAATTGATGAATACTGGACCAGTGAAAAAATAAATGATTATTTTTTTAAAAATCTATTTTACATAATGACTTTGTTTAGGATATAAATATTTTTTTACCTCAAATGTTGAACATCTTTTTTTAACAGTGCTACAAGCTTATAACTATAAGTTAAAAATTGATTTGGTTAAACATTAAAGTAAAAATACAGTCATGCAAGTGTAAATCTATTGTAGCATACCTATTTATCCCCTTTATTCTAATGAAAGCATGAAGGATTGGTGATAAACATGATGATGTAAAAATGAGTAAGAAATACACAGAAAAATAGCAATAAAGGCTATAAAATATTTAACATTTATTCATAATAATGTAGAAGAAGATAATAAATATATCAATCGATTATTTATTTAATTCAATAAACTGAGAGAATTATTGTCGGCGCAAAGATCTATAAACATAAAGAGAGTGATGACTCTCTAGGTAGATGTGATCAGTTTTAATTTTACTATCCTGAAAAGAAAAAACATTATATGCAGTTATATTAATTATTGCAGTTGTAGCAAAATTTCTTTCAACTTGTAGAAAAATCGCTATTGCTATTTTTCCTGAGTGAAACTGAATGATGATACGAATAGCATACAGGAAACGAAAATAAAAGTGATTTGATGAAAGGAAAACACTTCTGATTGAGACAAAAAAAATTATAACATCAAGTACCAAGGCAACCGATAGACTTATGCAATAAACACTGATATATTATTAAAAGTGCCCATCTATTTCTTACGTAAAGCGCAGCACGTAGATTTATGAAAATTTAATGATCCTTGAAAATTGTAAGATTCATTCCAGTGGGTGTTTAAGTTATATTTGAAAACTCAATGTACCAAAAAAAATGAGTTAAAACTTTAACCAAGCCAATCTCTTTATGTAGGAATATTTTTCTTTACTACCAATACTAATCCATTAGTAATTTTTAATGTATGGTTTGCTTGGTGTTTTAAAAAAATCAGAACTTTCTGCTTGTTCCACAAATGATATTTTTAATTTTATATTAAATTGACCACAGAATGATCACAGTTTTCAATGAAATGGCAACCGGCGCCGAGCACTAAAGCAGGCAGTCATTAATTAAGAAGATTAATTTAGTAAATAAAATTCATTGGATTTTGAAAAGCATTTCTCATCAATGTGTTGAAAACAAGAGATGTTGTAAATATCGAGAGACGAGTGGCTCTTTATTTTATTGATAATTTAATATTTAATCGTTTCGGAGGTAAATTTCATAACGTTGACGGACACTAATTTGCGCAGGCATTCCTTCGATAATAGAATGCTGAAAGACACAATAAAAAATGATGCAAAAAATAAAGATGAATCGATGATGTCACAATTTGAAATAATAATTACCTATCAGGGTTGTATTCTAGGGCGTTGGCGCAGATGAGATTGATATCTTGGAGGAAGTCACGAGCGCAATTGTATCGATGCATGTCCACCTTTGTCATCATGGTCTCTAAATCCATGGGCTCTTTGATTATCTCCAGGTAATCTGTCACCTGTATTGAGTGAATTCACCTTAAAATGTTTGACCGGTCGATTGTGTTAAAAATTAAGCAATGCGGAAAGGAGAATCTGTTTATTCATAAACCTTGCGGTATTCTGTCTGATAATGCTTCTTAAAGAGGTGAAAAACGTGTCACAATTTGTAACACAATCGGAGTAACAAAGTTATTTAATCTAATTTTATATTAAAAATGAGCTTCCGCAAAGTCACCATCGAATCCATCGAAAATATGGAAATAGTTTGCAGTTCAAATATAATTTGATTGATTGATAATTATACCTCTTCGAGATCGACGGGCTTGGTGAACTTGTAAAAGCGTCTATTGGCTGCGAGTTTTCGGCAAACATCCCTCAGAAAAATGCGCAACTCTCTCAAGAGATGTGCTTCTTTCCGAGCTGCACGGCGTTGTTCTAAAGCGGACGGCAAGCTTGGGGGAGGAGGAGGTGCTGAAAATGTAATTTAATAGTAAATGAGAAAATATCATACTTTAGATGGATTGTGTTAATAATTGTGGCAAGCGCTTCGCCTCTTTAAGAAATGACTAACTATATTGCATGATTTGAATTTATAATGTAGACATCGTTTCTAATTCTTAATTTAACTCGATGGTTGCCATATACAAGATATCTCGTAATTTTTTTCGTGCTCAACAGGCCAAATACGAGTTATCTCGTCAATAACTAATTAAATTAATAGTCGCAAATTATAGCCGGCCTGCTAGGTAATTACTATTAATTATTTACGGGAACGAAAAAGTTAATAAAAGATAACAATGCAGATTTGCTCCTTAACTACTTTATCAGTTGATAAAGGAATAAAAATGAACAGTTCTTGAAAATTAATAGTTAAGAGCCTTCACAGTAATCAATTATTGGTAAATGTTTCAAATAGGATAAGTGGGTCGCCACTATCAAATTTCTTTGCAAAGGGATTTTTCCTCAACAACAAAAGTAATATTTTTTTTATTAGTACTTTAATTTTGTTTGGTACGTTTATTGTTCGAGTCTAACTCTCTCCCTTTATCGGTAGAAAGAAACATCCCATCTTTCATTGTCACTTATAAGTTAAGAATGAGAATGAATGTCAACATTATTTCTACATTAAAAATCTTATGATAGTTAGTCTGAATGTGCTTCTCAAAAAGGTGAAATATCTGTGACAATTAGTAACACAACCAGTGTAAAATAACAAAGCTATCAATTTTATATTCAAGATAATAGAAATTAGAAGCTGCTTCATTAAAATAATATTATATAAACTTACCTTTCGGTAATTCTGGTAGTTTGTTAAGTTTGCTTATGATTAGTGGTTCAAGTGATCTTACTAGGAAGAGAGGTTTTAAGAAATTTGTTACTTCTGTCGAAGTCGGCGGTTTAATATCGTGAATGCAGTCTTTGTACGAAGGAAACAGCCATTGGACCTGCAAAACATATTTTTTTTATCACACATTATGTAGGACAAATAATTAAACATCAAGTAAACTGTGTAGTGAGGAATTCCGAGTTACCTGCTCTGGCAATTGGTCATAATCACAATCGCATGTGGCGAGAAGCAAACAGTTGGCAACGGTGGATAGCTCTTGCCACTGGTGTAAGAGTAGGGAAGTTCCTGTCTCGCCCAGTAGAGGCCACAGTAAGTCTACGGAGGGAGCGTACAACACGCAACCGCTGTCTGCCTGTGCACATCTACGCACTTCGGAAAATATCTGAAAGAAAAAGTATCGCTTGTTGAAATATGCAAAAGCACAGTTCAAAAATATAACGCAAAAGAGATTTCATATCGTCACCATTCTGGTAGAAATTTTTAAATAACAAATTGATTGAGTAAATGGCAAATGAAAAATTTTAGCTTTTTAAAATAAGGCCTCTGGTTTGATACATTAAAAATTATGATATCAAAATAAAGATGAATTTATGTCGATCCTACACAAATAAAGTTAGGAATTTATAAGAGCAATTGCTTGCGTTTAAAAATGTAATGATTTTGCCAAACTGGTACAATAAATGCACCAACTGAGTAATTTCAGATAAAAAATTGATATCCAAGATCTCAATTTTAGTTGTCAGTACGTTGACAGTATATTAGTTGGATTTCTAAAATTGTCAACTTACCGAGAGCAAAGCTTGCTCTATTGTAAGACACATGCCTTGGTGCAGAGCGGAGAGGCTGATTTCTCTAACTGCGCAATGCTCCATGGCCGATAGCAACGCAGGGCCTATGTGAGAAGTGGCGCAATCACCCCTCAGCAGCAAAACAGAAGACCATTGATGACTGACCGTGTTAGAAATGCTAATTTGACAGAAAAAAACAAATTGATGAATTTTTCCCATAAGAGTTATCAGCTGCAATTATGATGAAATCAGTATATCGGACCATGCAAGGGAAGTGTCAAATTGATCATTTTTGAGATATGTAGCTAGATTTCAAATATTAAAATCTATCTTCTAAAAAAAACCTCATTTCTATAGTTCTTAATCACACCACTTCAATGTTACAGTTTATTGCATATGTTTAATGATCAGTGAAGAAGAAAACTGTTCCAATTTTACACTACGACTGATAAAGTATTTATAACGAAGGGTATAATTATACTCAAAACGAATGAGTGAATCAAATGGCACATAATTTAAAAAAAAGATTACACACTTAAGAAAATGCAAAACCAAAAATTCTGCATATTTTATTTTTGATGTAAATAAATTCCTTCCTTTGAATTTAATTCCAATTCAATAACAAAAATCAATTAACACATCTGTTGGTTTTACCATTCTTCGGTGTCCGATTTGACGGGCTTTTCGGCAAGAGGAAATATCTTTCTCGTGGTGACAACGGCCGACTCCACATTGGAAGAGAGTAAAGGAACGAGATGTGGAAACAGAGGACGAGCCGGAGGAGGGTTGCATCTCGAGCCGGCGGCCACTAGTCCTCTCATTGCGCGAACTAAATCTTCACATAGGACTTCCACCTTAAACATGGCAAATTTTAATACATCAATATTTCATTTCTACATAATTATATTCCGTTATATTGATTATATAAGAAAGAAGTCTACCTTTTGAGTGTCAATGAGCAGCGCATGTTGGGTGTTGTACACTTGGGGATATGTACGTTCCAAGGCTTTTAATACCGCTTCTGAGCACAGGGCTTTTAAATCAGATCCTGAAAATATAAGGTTTGTTTCATAGTTGTATTCCTAACAGTTCAATGAATTAAATAATGCATTGAACTATAATTTTAAGAGAGTTCAATAAATATCAAACTGTTATTTGATTTATAATTTTTTAAAACATTCTCATGACATTTATATTGTTGTTCAGTACATTTTGGTCGAAAAGTGGGCATGTAACAAAAGATGATATTTAATAAAAAAGTTAAGAAATAATATTGTAAAAATATCAACATGTTTCAGTTCTGCAGTTCTACAGTTGAAATACGTTAATATTTTTACCCTATTAAAATGGAGTTCTACCAAGTAAATGCCAAATAAATAAATAAGTTAAGAAGTGTTTGCTAAGCATATTTTTTTCTTCCGTTACCTCCGTAGCCACTTGTGATTTCAGCTAAGTGTTGAATGGTAGCAGGCAAGGGTGGCGGGTTCCAATTAGAAGTGATAACCTTCAAAATGGCTGCTCTTTGCGAAGCGGGCGGTGGGGGAAAATGAAGTTCTCTGTCAAATCGTCCGGCTCTTCTTAACGCCGGATCTACCGCATCCAATCTGTTAGTCGCACCTATCACTACTACTTCACCTCTGCAAATGATAATGTATATTTTTATTAACTCTCATGCTGTATGTAAAATATTTATTATCAAAATTGTAGCAAATGCACAAACCTGTCACACAGTCCATCCATTTCTGCGAGTAAAGTGCCGACTACACTAGTGTGCACTTGTTCTTGCCGAACACTCCTGACCGGAGCCAGAGCATCTATTTCATCGAAGAATATAATGCTAGGTTTCATTTTACTTGCCTGAAAAAAAAAATAAATATATTAATCATTAAATCGTGTTGAAATTCTTGTTGAAATCAAAGAGAAGTAAATTCACTCACCTGTTGGAAGAGAAGTTTAATATTCCTCTCGCTCTCCCCGACCCACTTTTTGAGACAATCGGCACCTTTCCTCATAAAGAAAGAGACTTTCTGGCCGCCCTGTATGGAGCATTCGCTTGCCAGAGCGCGGGCCAGCAATGTTTTACCAGTGCCAGGAGGCCCGTGAAAGAGGACACCTTTCGGAGGCCTCGTGCCAAACTTTTGAAACAGTTGCGGATACATCAGCGGGAACAGAACCATTTCACGTAAACATCTAATGTGTCCTTCTAGTCCACCGACCTGGAAATGTCACAAAGGTGTGATGAATCAAAATATCCTTCAGACTTATTCCGTTTAATGGCAAATTGAATTCTTGATTAAAACCACTAATAAAAATTATTATTACCGGTAATGGCATACTTTTATCGATAAGAATTACAAGATATAGTTCATGTTTTGAAAGTTTCGCACATGCAGAGACATGTTATCTTACTCTTATTTAAATATGATTTATTTGCACCAATAGAAATAGGCACATCTACAGATATAAACAGATCCCTTAAAGTTTTAATGATTTGGTGACGTAGTTAGGGTATTACGGAGATTATTCACGTGATTGTGTTTTTTCAAAAATATTATATTACCGATGAAAAACGAACGCTTCCATCCAACTCGACGGGTTGTATATCTCTCAACGCTCTATCTGTGTGCTCTCCTAGTGTTTTTGATTTTTGTCTGAAACATAAAAATGAAATGAGAAGTGTGATACAACACATTTATTCTCGCATTTCATTGTTAAAAAACTGATATTCCCTACCTAACTTTAGTTTTATTTTGGACGGATACATTTAATTCGTCTTCAGTATCCGACGATGAAGAACTGCTACTCGTGGTTGGACTTTGAGCTAAAAATATCAAAGATTTATGTTGTGTTACACGAAAATATAATACAATACATTTTTAGAAATTGATATTTACACTTACATCTTACTATAATCTTTGGTTGCTTTCTTTCTCTAAGGCTATAAGTCTTTCGTATTGTATAAGGCTTCTTTCTCATTGTATATTGCTTTCCTAAAATAGAACAATCAATGAATCATGTTAAACTTTTTGTTACAAATCAAAATTACATTCTTCAAAGAAGAGACAAATGACTGAGAAAAAATATAAATTGTGGACAGTCAAAATAAATTAAAAAGTTTTGTGTTTACATTTTTAAAATAAATCTTTTTCGATCAATTTAATTGACTCCAATGTTTCGTCTTCTACATCACTGGAGCTCTTAATACATTTTAAAACAACCAACATTGATTTCGGTAAGGATTTTATTGTATCATTGAAAAACACTACGTCAGCAATGAATGAATGTAACACGTGAGACAAAATAGATGACAAATGATGTTGATTTATTTTCTGCACCAGAAAATGAAATTCAAAGTGACTTATTTTGTTATGGGAATCGTGTGAAAAAAAAACCTAAATAGGACTACAAAAATTACACTCAACTGGTGGCAAATTTTTAAATTGAAAATTGTTAATTGCATTTAGAAATAAATAAATTTTATTGTTGAATAATAATGAATGTACCTTCACAATTCTGTGATTCAATATAGGCATTTCGTGGTTTTCTAGTCCTATTTGATCTCCTTAACTGTCGTCTTACAACTATTTCACTACCGGAATCCGAACTATGGTCGCTATCGCTCCCTGAAAATTAATAAATGTATAAGTTAATCCATTTATCTCCGATTTATCACTTCTTTTGGATGTCTTGAAATAGTTTCATAAGAGAAATACAAAAAATACGATTGAATATCTTGTTCCGAAATTTATCGATGGTGGCAAAATAGGTTTATTAATACGAAAAGCTATTGTAAAATAAGCTTGAATATAATCTCAATTATAATCATATTTGAAAAACGCCGAGAACAAACACTAAGGATAATGGGTTTCTTATTAATATTTTGTAGCTTTCATTTTCTGTCACTTTTCTTAATTGGATATAAATAAAACAGCATATTTTTAGTTCCCTGTAATTTTTATCATTGAATGCCTAAAAACTTTGATAAAAAATAATATGTTGATAATGAACGATCAAATGGTATTATTGAATAACTTTGCCATATTATTTTCAAGACAAAAATACTGTGCAATCTTTTTTGACTGGGATGGATGGGTATTGTGAAAGTTCTGATTAACCCAAACATGAAATCAATCGGAAAATTGCGAAACATTTTGATTTTTTTGTACCAATAGTGTGCGATACATTATGAACCTTATGCAGAATGTCGTTGCCCTGCTGTTTGAACTAGTTACAACGGAATTTATTTTACCTGTTTCTCTTTGACTGTGACTGTTAACACCGATGTCGCCTTTCTTGGCACCTCTGCTTCGGTTTCCGCGACTATTTAGCTCTGTTGCATCGCCGCTCCTGCCTCGTCTCAACCGGAGACTTCTATTACTGACTGTTCTTGTACCCATATTTCCGTTATCATTGCTGCTGCAAAATAATAAAAAAAACAATCAAATAATTACCAAGAAATTCTGTGATCGATAGAAAGATAAAAATATAAGTATTTTACTTACCCGTCATCCGAATTTCCTTTTTCGTTTTTGTGTTTATTTTCAACCGGATCTACATCAGATTTTTTGTCAGAGTCCACATTGGATATGCCATTCTCGCAGATGTCTTCCAAGCCGCGACTCCTTTCTTCGTCAGTTTTGATTTCTTTTTTCATGCCGATCCTGGATGAATGATTAATATTCTTTTTTGTTGCTATTTTATCATTGCTATTGTCTTCTTCGCTTCCGGGTTGTTCACATATTCGTTTGTTTTGCTGCAGAAAATATATATAATTACTTTATTTCAATAATTTTTGTACCAGTAAATTGTTGTCACACCAATGATATAAATGTTCAATTGCCATGAATTTATCTAAGATAGCTTTTTCAAATGGAATATTTAATATATGAAATGCAAGTTCTTTGACTGTTATCAATAAGTTTTTTGTTTGTTCCATGTGAGAATTAGGTATTGGCTTACAACACAGGATATTTGCCTACAAAGCAACATTATAATATTTACACGCAAAGAATTGGCAATTGGGATTTTTATTACCATTTGTTTATTCGGTCTCGCTCTGTCATCGTCGCTTGAAGACTCGGATGACGAAGACATCTGACGGATTCCAAAGAGTCGCGGATAACCTTTCACTTTCAATTCATTGGTGATCCAGCTCTCATTAAAGGTATGGTGAAGCAGCTTTCTTTGTCTACCGCTGCGGCGTACATCTGAAGAATGATATGTAATATTTAATTATGCAAGAGCTGCGATGCTAGCAAAGAAATATTAAAATCAGTATTGCGTTTGTTTCAAACGAGTGAAAGCTCACTTACGATTTGTCGGTTCTTGCATGGGTTTATCGCTGTCCTCCATATAGTTGTTGGGTTGCAGAGGACGCAGCTGTCTATCCACAGCGTTGGACCTACGTGGCCGACCTCTCCGGCGGACTCTGTCTCCATCTTCAAAGAATACTCTCATCGGACGACATCTGCAATTTTCGAAACATGTGCAATGTTTATATAGGCTATGGCAGAAAATTTCATTCTACCAACTTAAATGTTAAACCTTAATGAAATATGTTTGACATAAACTTCGATACAAAAAAAATATCTTTATTGAAATTGTAAAATATGCAAATTGATATTTAAAAGAAAGGACTAAATATAAAGCAATAGATTATGACTTCAATTTTTTTATACCACTATGGACACATTAATATGCTGACAACACCGTTATACCCGTTTAACGTGTCGTCTGATTTAACCACTTAATGCTCGCATTTTTTTTCAAAGAGGGGTAAAAAAACATCAATTTTTCTTGCACGCTTCATAGGAATATACTGTATCCAGCCCAAATTTCCTTTATATAGCATAAGACTTTCGTCGATAGTTACGTTTTGTTGCTGTTTATACGCTTGCTGAAATTTATTTTTTAGATGTGCGTAAACAGACCAAATTTTATTTAATTGAGGTTGTGGATGAGTAGCCGGGTCATACTTATGACCCGGCTATTGTTGGAAAAATGAAGATATTTTTTTATTTGTATACATCTTCTGAATGACATTATTTTAGCAAAGAATGTAGTTGAAATGCAGCCTGCGAAATATTCGTTTGAATTATGTAGGTAAAAGAATACGATATCGGAATATGCGAATGAATAAATTCATACGTAAATAAAATATTGTGACTAGGGATAAACAAAACTAAACACATCTAATCAAAACAGCAGTGAAGCATTGAATGAATGTATAACGTGTCACAAATGTATGCATATGTCATGTATGTAGTCACTTGACACCTTCAAGTGACGTATGACGCATTACTATAAAAAAATGGCGCGAATCGTATTCGGCGAGCGTGTCTCGTCATAGTAATTAATCGCCCGCTTTCATCGCGTGAGTAGGTCTTGTTCGACAGTGTTAAGTGGTTAATTAAGATGTTTTCATCGTATGTAAAGATATTTATTGAGGTACTATTCTATCACTTTAAAGGTGCTCACAGTTGTTCTTCTTACTGGAAAGGCATTACATTAAAAATAAAACATTTTTGTACAAAAATACAAAAATGCTAAAATTGAGAAAGTATTGGTCTCTAAGCGTAAGGCAACTGAGGTAAATTAAAAAAAAAATTAGCAACCACCTTTATTCTGTCAAATATTTTAATGTCTTACCGTCTTGAAAATTTTTCCGGCTCTGTATCCTCACTTTCAGGATACATAATCCTAGGCATCTTGATTGTTCTTAATCTTTTGCTCACCACTGAAAAAAACAAACAGTGTAAGAAAATTGTCAATTTACTACATTTTTATGAATTATTACTAAAATTCTTCATTTAACTATACAAAGTCCTTCCCTGGAGTTGAATAAATTCCTGGTTCATTTATTAAGAACATGCTGCATTTGTAAACTGAATCCAGCATCAAATATTTACATTTAACTGAAACTTTTCTTATAGCTTCAAATATTAAATTTTAAAATGGTTTTTGAGTTATATTTAAATTTTGGCATAGGCATCTATAATATAATAATTCTTGCGAAATCTTATTTTTTCATTGATTCTCAAATGCTGGTAAATCGGCCAGGAAGCGACGTATAAATCTGAAAGGCCTCAACATCTACCATCATAAAGCTATGTTCTTACATTAGGTTCACATGGATTAGAAATCCTAGACTTGTCAGCAGAATATTGAGTAGTTCTTCAGTATCAATAAATGCCATTTTCAATGATAGATGTGTTTAGCTTTGAAATAAAAACGCACAAAAAGGATTTGCCAAAACTGTGCATTGCTTCTGGTTATAATAACTAAATTGAGGTGTGTATAGCGTTTAAAGAATGAATTCTGACAACATTTCATTGTTGTTATTTCATATTTTTTATGCAAAAAATAAATAAAAATAGTTGCAAAATTCTCAGAAGCCCATGGTTCCAGTGCTCAAAGCTATCCATTTGTTATGTTTGGAAAAAAAATATACTCGTTATACTTATGCTCACATTGAGGGGGCCAGTGTTGCCGTTTTCTGGGTACCCTGTAATGGCTGCGTAGCTCCCTTGGTGACCATCCATCGACAGTCTCATCCTGATAGTATAAATGATGTTTGATTTATGGCTACTTAAACAATAACTACCCAGAACACAGTAGGCGTACTTGAAGACAGTAAGATCATAAACTTTCTTTTTAAGTTGTCAAACTGAATATAAAACTAAAAATAATAACAAAAATGATCAGTTGGAATGTATGGACAAATTGATAATTTTTTAAAGTTATTTTGTTACATGCATTAAATTTGATTGTATAACGTAAATGAAAATGCTGTGATGAGATGTTTATGTTTTAAGATTTTAGAATGATGATAAATAAACTATATATGCTTTGATATTGATTGTAACAATTAAGTAAATTTTTAGTTATAAAAATAATAAAAAATAAGATGAGCTTGAAGTTATGTAAATATTGTTTTGATCGGTACCTAGTCTCTAAATATTTTGAAGCATATCAATTTCATGTCTCCCCAAGTCATGATTTATACATAATTAAAAATGGTGAGCCTAAAACGTATACAACTTGATATTGTTTAAATATGTGACAAAAAAAGATTTATTTGGCTAATGGTGGCCCACCTCTTTTCAATGCAATAAAAAAAACTGTTATAAATGTAGAACTGTTTTTTTATTAAAAAATACAGGGAAACCATTGTAAAGAATTCTTGACTATGGTTCAATAGTTTTGAAAATTAAAAGAAAAATCACTATTATAAATAAAAAGTGATAATAGTTTGGCATTTAGGTAATAATATGTGTATTTGGCAAAAGAAAAACTGGTGAAGTGTGTGAAGTATGGTACCGATCCAAAAAATAATTATAAAATATGTAACATAAATTATAAGCATTTGCAGTATCTATATATCTATTGCTGAGCACAATTGCAGTATTATAAGCCGAAGTAAATAATAATACATTATTGGCACTATGCAGCTAAAATTTTAATTATCTATTGATATTCAATAGCATTTTTTCTTAATGATGCTAAGCTAATTTTTTCGTAACTGTGGGCAGGTTATTTACCTAAACATAAATCAACATGAATTTACCCTATATTTTATAGCAATGCATAGGTATTCCACTTTCAAACATTCCTAATAATGCAAATGGGCTTACTAGAATAAAATTGTTCATTGTAATTTGACACATTTTAAAGTAAAATCTACATGAATCCCAATGGTTAATGATCAATATCTGCGCATTAGGTTATGCAAGTATTGAATTTATACAAATACAATACAGTATGGATTAGCAAATTTTGTCAATTGAAAATTAAACAGTTGAGTACCTTGGGATTAAATTTCTAATAAATAAATAAAATGATACAATGGATAGGGTGTGTTAAGCATAAATCACTATTTTACTAGAATAAATTCAGTGTTAATATAATAAGTGCAACGAAAAAGGATAGACATAATTTATTATGAAGTGTCAAAATCAAAAGATTTTTGTTATATTCCTATAAATACCTATCTACTTGAAAGAAGGAATCGAAAAAAAACTGTGTTGTAAAAATAAAAGTACAATTTTATAATAGCGCGGGCTAAAACAAATGTATTCAAAAAACATGCAAACATAGGATTTAAAAAACGAATGCGAATTTCTTGGATTCCCACACCCAGACATGTTGAGCAACTAAAATGAAACAAAGGCCAAGTTGTGTCAGCAATTTGATGCAAAACTTTTCACCTGTTCATCATCGACTTTCGATAGAGTTCTTTTCCTATATTTTCTATCGTCAGCGTCTCCGTTGACGCTTCGGCGTGTTTTGACCATCTCTTCAAACGTATGAAGGGTGTCGCAAACCACTCCTTACATAAAACTTGTTACAATCCCAATAACTGCTCTAATGATAGATAATTTACGCGAATAACGTTCATGATTATATTTCTAATGTAGTTTTATGTCATAAATATTGTATAAAAGCAAAGTATACACCTTATTTTCGATTTGTAGTTACATATAAAAACGATACCACAGCCTATTCACGAACGCCATGTTCTTTAGAAAATGGAGTTCGCGTGTTCGATATTTTTCTTTTAAAATTACACTCACCGATTTACATAAGATATCCTATCTAATTACTACTATATTTTCAAAAACATTGATAAAATATACCGTTTTATAAAAAAATCATGAGCATTAACACTACACGCTTAGCTGTTTATCGTCAACTGTCAAAAAAGCTCACAACAAAGGCTGTTCTAAATATTTCAAGGGTAGGTGGTTCAACATACTTTTTTTCGCCGATATATTATATATAATGTTACAATGTACTTTTTTAAATAAAATATTTCTACAATCGTTGTTGATAATTGCAGTAGCAGGCTTAAAACCAGTTTATTTTGAATTCTATATGAACATATTCTAAGCAACATTTTTGTGGATTTATTTATTATTTACTGTATTTTATTTTTTGATTAATGATCTTAAAAATTAACACTTGAATTTTTCATGAAATTATTGGTCAATGAGAGACCACATATTTTGATATGCAATATAATATTTTTATAGAAAACATAACACTTAGAAAATACTTAGTGGCAATATTTGTTTTTGGGCGGCTAAATTTATTTTATTTCCATATACCTTTTTTTGTAATAAAATTAAAGTTTCATGCTCTGAATAATTGTTGAAATTGATTTTTCACTATAAATTTAAAAAGATATCGGTTTGTCGTTATTTTGAGTAATAGGAAATTTACTAAAAAATATCGTATTATATGTCTGAAAAATTATCTTTTTTCAGTGGTCATCTTTGAGGGAAAAAATATATTCTACGTGCTGTATAATGTAGGTCAGTGATAGCAAACATTTGATACGCGTGTCAAATGTCATACGCACCCAAATTGATAATTGAACCGTCTGGTATCAGAGGCAGAACTGTTCCATACATCATGTATGGAACTGTTTTGCTTCTGATACAGACGACTCAATTTGAAGATATGCAAAATTTTAAAACTTTACTTGAGTTCAAACGTTTTCTGACTTGGGATCCAAATTTAAAAGTCTAAAAAGAAATCATTGAGATAGTGAAGAATAGTAACAATACATATCATTATATACTTTAGAAAGATATATTTTGTGTTGAAACATATTTGTTAGGCAGGTTAACAGATAAGTATCTAACATCAATTGTAATTTTTTTTACATGTCAAAATCAGTGAAGTGAACAGAAAACTACAATAAACATTTTCACCTAAAATAAATCATAGCTAACGATGTTAAACTTTCTTTATTCAATCATCTTGCCAATGTTAGTGAAATGTATTTTCGGCGAAAAAATAGCACAAGAGAAAAAAATATGAATTATATTCATTAAATTTAAAAGATATATAAATAAAAAATACATTTTATAACGAGAAGCTGAACAGATAGAACATTTAATAAATATACTATTATCTGTAATAGAAATGAGTTAAGAGGGCTTAAGTTTTCCTAATAAAATTTTATTTAGTACACCATATTTATTTTTTCACTGTTCAACTTCGTCACTTTCTGTTTTGTTTGGTTTTTATATTTTTCTTTTTTTAATGTAGCACACTTCAAGCCTAATAATATGTACTTGATTGAATCAATCTAATTTTTTACATTTCCATGCATTTTGTCTCTAACAACCCGAGTTTTGATTTTCGGCTCTCGGATGGACTTGAACTGACGGTAAATAAATATTATTTATCATGTAATGAATTTATCATGTAATGAATAAATTATCATCACTAAACTTAAAAGTTGTTGATGATCTGGATAAATTTTACTTATTGTTTAATATTAGTGGCGTTCAATCAACTAGGAAAGTAATCATATGAATGATTACAATTTTTGTAGGTCTTTGAAATTTCATGTGGTTATTGTAATTTGAAAAGAAATAAATAATATGAGAATGCTTACTGATTAAAAAAAATAAATCAATAAAGCACCTTCAGTTGAAATGCTAAACCAATAATAATATAATTGACTTAACAACAGCTATAGCTGATAATTTGTGTATTGATATGATTACTACATTGTAAAAGTGTAGCCAAGCTGAGTAGCAAATATCTTTGATAAAGATATTTATAGTCACATGTGAAATTTGGCTTTTAAATATTTCATTTACAGTATTATTCGCTGAAAGAAAACATGTTAAGTAATCTGAATGTGTTGAATCTACATCTGATTGGTAAAAGTTCATGTCAAACTGCACAAAGATGTGCTGACTAAACTTTAGTTTTGTTTAATAGTCTCGTGCACTGATGATTGCTGTCTGTGATGTAAGTATTATAAATATGGTACGTAAATGTTGTAGTAATACAACATGTCAGTGGTAAAGAGTGACCGCATAAGAAATGTATAATACAAAGCCGCTTTGCAAATCATTCATCAAAATATGTTAATACATTTGATATTCATAATGCAGCTGAAAAACGTAACTGCTATAATATTCATTTTAGCAGCCCGTTAGCTTCTAAGATATTGATATTTTTGACCATTATTCTATGATTTGATAGAAATTGTTAATGTTAAGTGTATTTCAAGCACTTAGCAATATGATGCAAAAATAATACTACAAAGTTTAATAAATTTGATCCTTGATGTAAAATATGATTTTAAAAGGCAAGAAAAATGATAAATTATCGCTAATTGTTGACACTTGAAGTGGAACGTTGATGCTTGATTTGCAGCGGTGCCCTCAATGTGCCAAACAAGTTTCAGCAGCCTGCTGCAATCGACTCCATTCAATGACATGCATAAAAATCATTAAGAAAAGTTCTTCAATGGTGCATCTTAATAGTTTCATACTTAATAGATTCTGTAAAAATATAAGTATGAATAAACATATACTGAATGGCTTAAGATACTTAAGTTCTATGTGATTGAAGGTTTTTCTAAGATTACTGGATAGCGAGTGAAAATATTACTTAACAATTTATTACATTTAATACTATATTATCAATAAAAGTTAGAATAGTTGAGAAGGTGTATTGTGCAGGGGCGTATATTCAGGGTGTGCAAAGCGTGCGCCGCTCGCCCGTAGAGACTATATCATAAAGCGATATATTTAAAATGCATTTGCAAGCGGCAGTGAATCGTATATGAAATCGCTCAAGGCGTTCAATACGATTGCCGCTCGACTAGTGATCCCATACAGTAGCATACAGTTGACCCGTCTGCGCAGGCGTCGCGTCAAAGTCATGTTTTTGTTAGAAATTTCAATGACCCAGGACGATCTCTTTCATTCCAGCACACATGTGTTGTATTGGTTGCAAACTCATAGCGTTGTTAGGCGCGCACTAACTCCCAATAAGAAGCTATCGAAGTACACAAGGCCATACTGTGTAGTCTAAACTTAATTTATCTAGAACAAAAAGATGCTCTTTGAATTAAAACAGAAAGGCACGTTTTACGATAGTGTAATAGAAAAATTCATGTCAAAAAAGAGAAGAATTAAACACAAGAAGAATTGTACAAATAAATAAAAATAAAATTCATGTTAAAAAAATCGTCTTTTTTGAAAAAATATGTCATTTACACTTTACAGCACACCCTAAATCAACACCCACCGTACGCCACTGGTATTGTATATCTCTTCTTAGCCAGTATAGCAAAGTTATTGTAAGCTTAAACACAGTTCTGACGAGGGCGTAAGACGAAATAGGTATCAACTAACATACATATATGACATATATTTGTAGAACTAAAATACGTTGATATTTTTTCACTTAATTATAGTGAAGTTGTACCAACTAAATGTAAATTCAATCAACAATTATTGTATCATAGTCATCATTACAAGATAGATCAACGAATCGAAATAAAAGATTTACAATGATTAGCAAGTAAAAAGTAACATGAAGCAACAGACTCTTTTACTACAAATTATAGAACAATCATATGTAGTAAATATATTATTATGTTATAATATTCTAAACTCCAATATGAAATAGGTGTAAGCTTCATCGTAGTATAAATCAATATGATTTGATAAAGAAATAACGATTGTGATTATGCGTGTGTTATATTTATTCATGTATTTTTGTTTATATTAACAAATATGATATTAGTTTATTTATTACTAAGTTATTTTAATGATTACATTCGATACGACAATATTGAAAATGATTGAAGATTTTATTTCCATAGCTTGATATAAAATTACATTATGTAATTACTTGATATAATTTTATAAATGTATTAGTTATCACTTACAATTCATTGGTACAATATCAACCGTTTATTGTCATGTTATTGCATCACTTGGAGGGTATTGCATTGAATTCTATCTTTTGTGTGGTTCTGGTATATAATGAGTAGCAAACATTCAAAAAGTGATTTGTCACAAATTTTGAAAAATGTCGCTAAGTATCAGTTATGATAGTCTATAATAATATCTATGAATGGAAATCACAATTAGTGCTAAAAAAGGTTTTTTCTATAAAAATTTAATCTCTGCTCAAGCTCTGTATTTGTGTGACAAATCACTTTTTGAATGTTTGCTCCTCATATGTATTTATTCTGTAAATTTAACCCATTATTGCCCAGTGTTCCAATATTGGAACATTTAGTTTTTTACTTCCACTCGATTATGCATGACGCAATAAAAGTTGAGATTGCATCAGTCTCGATCAGTCTACAGCTAGCAAGTGTGGGGAGCATTTCGTGAAGTATTTTTTCAGGTTTGAACCTGTCGGAGTGAGCAGTGTTTTTTTATTTGCATCAATTACAGTCAAATTCGGGTAAAATTCGGGCAAAAATGGGTAGAAGTTTAAAAATTGTATGTTCTTTTTTAGATATAGATATTTATGTATGTTCTTTTTCACACATATAGATATTTAAAGATTTGTATGCCTCCATAATACGTGTAATCATTTAGGATCTGGATAAAACCCTTTGGCACTTCCAAGCTGTCAAAAATGCAAATGAATTGGAAATTACAGCTGAAATTGATATCATTGTATAAAAAATAATAACTCCATCATTAAGAAAAATGTTATATTCATGATTTGAATATAGTTTTATTTAATATATTGAACTGTGCTGATTGAAAAAGTATTCATATTAATAAGTAGAGAAAAAACTGTGCAAAACCACCTGGAATTAAAAGTAGATAATGTTAAATGATATCCAAATTATAATACAAGAAAAAGGAACCTTTCCAGTAGAAATATTTATATTTTTTACCATAATATATGTATTTGATGTTTTAGGTGTAACAGAAGTAGTAAAAATATTACTTTAAAATGTTGAATATGACATGAATTAAATTGTCATAATAACTTACGCTTAAATCTCACAACACACCACTTCCGTTAAGACTGCAACCGAATTTATGTACATAAATCAAAAGTGTTTCTTTGATATTTTAAAATTTTTATATGGTTGTTAAAAACTATAGTGTTAAATGGTCTATTAAACTTTCTGTCATAAATTACTTAAAATTGATCAGGTATCTTTTTTATTTCTTTGTGTAGAGTAGCAGTCCGAATCAGGTGCATATAAGTTTCCTCCGCTGTCCAGTCTTAAATTTATTAATTCAATAAATAAAAGGTTAAAAAAGCAACGTATTTAGCTATGCAGTTTTTATATTTATTAGTTGATAGCTATTTAAATAATAAAAAAACTATTCAATTTTCCTACAAAAAAACCTTAATTAAGCCATCATTTCACGTGATTTGTTTTGAGTGGATTAATGCATTGTGTCATAACCATCTATACCAGGCCTGGCCAACCCGAATTGCACCCTGGGCCGCATTGACAACCTAAAATTTTCTCAAGGGCAAGATATATTTTTTTATGGAATCGACATCAGTAGAGAGCTGAAACCCACAGATGAAAGCAAAAAAAGATATAGTCCCGAATGTGAAGTAATTAATAGCTTCTAGAAAATTATTTAAAAATAAAAAATAATTATTTTACATTAAATTTTTAATAATGGCTTTTAAAATTTAAATGATAATAAATAGTATTCTACCTATGTAGATTAATCCGAATTCAGAAAAAATGTTATTATATTTTTGAAATAGTAAAAATAATCAAAATATACGAAAAAACCTAATTTAATGACCACTCAATGGGTCTAAAAATAATAAAGGATATCTCATTTACCATAATTTATGATGTTGAAAGTTTCTTGAATGCCTTGGTTAAGATTAACCCTCCAGAGACGAGAGCTTTTTTTCGATAATTTTTTTTTTAAGCCATATTGAAGTCATAGATAACTTTTATTCCTAACAAAAAAAAAAAACGCAAAATCGTTGTATAGAAAAACCCCGCATGACTATATGGCCATTCTCATCCTTTTATTACCGTTTAATATTGTGTACAGACAGTAGTAAGGACGAGCGTGACCGTATGGGCACGCAAACATTCGAGGTTGAAATATAGCTAAACGTGAAATTTTTAAAAAATATTTACAATTTGACTTCTTTAGATCAATATAATCTTAATTCAAATATATTATCAAAAGAACTGTAAATAATAATTGATAAAAAAATAACAAACAGTTTCAAAAATTTCATTAAAAAAAACGGCAATTCAAAAAATCGCATGTGCTTTTGGTGGCCGTTTCTGTACCCGCGGCTGATGAATAACTGAAGTCTGTACCCTTCTTAGCCAAATATGAGTGAAAGCAACGATATTCAGGTAGAAAAAGGATAAATAGTGGGATCAATAGGTGTTTACTGTGACCATATGGTCACGCTCGTCCTTGGAGGGTTGAGTCAGCGTGACTCGAGGATAAACCGCCTCAAACGGCTCTGCTCGTTCGGAATTTTCATTTCGCGGCAATCACATGGTCATTGATTTTAGTGTCCTGAGGAGTGTGTTCACGAGTGCAATCAGTGCAGAAAATTTTACACCTTTAATCGTCCTCATTATTATAATAGAGATAATTGCAAGGAATTTTCAACGTTATTGTGATGCTCAGTTATAAAAAAAAAACATAATTTTGAATTTTAAAACTACCACCAAAACTAGTCAAATTTTTAAATAAGAAATGTTGTTTTTCCGATCTGACGTAAAACATATGACTTAACACTCACAACATGGCGTGGAGTTGTATTAATGATCTGCAGTGGCGTAACTAGAACATCTGGGTTCATATGAAAAAGTTGTCGAAGGGCCCCTTTTTTTGGTTGAAAAGGACGACTTTGAGGTGAAAATTCCCAGCTGTCAACTAGGGTATCCAATCCGGAGCCTTTTTCCAATCCCAGGAGTTCGGGATTGATTAATTTTCAGCTCACCGAGGAATTTGAAATCCTCAATTCGCTATACCATTCCACAAGATATTTTTTTAGCTCTTGATATTCCAAAATCGTATCAATTTTCGGGATTTGCTAAAAATTTCTCAATCCCGAAATCCCGGGATCGCGACCATGTTAATCCCGGGATTTCGGGATCAGAAAATTGAATGCCCGGGATTGGGTGTCCTACTGTCAACGGATTAGAGACGGTATACATACGTAGAATTTTTAGCTGACGATAATAACAAAAAGCAGTAACTTTTATTTCGTACGTACAGATGGAAAAGGCTCTTACCATTATCTCGTTTGGCAGGGACTACGTATTATATAAAATATTCATTTTTAGTAGTAATTTTTGTATTTTTTTTGAAAATTGAAATATGTATGTGTATAAATTTGTGGGCCCCTATGCGTCGTTTAGGCCACGTTGTATGGTGGTTACGCCACTGATGATTTGTTTCAATTTGAAAGTGGAGATAGAATCATTCATCGGTCGAATAGCTACTATAAAAACAATACGACTAACGAATTAATTTTTTGGCGCAATAATCAGGCCATCAAATACATTTTTGTCTTAATTTCTTCTTCTCGTGACGACTTACGCACTTCTCGAAGATGACATTAAAGGAATGGCGCACGTTGCAAAAATAAATTAAAAGTTGCGTTTTTCCCTTCGTCAAGTCACCCCCTTCCTGGAAGCATCCCTTCACGGCTTTTGTGCCCTCCTTTCTTTATCAGAGGCGCTACATACGCATTTATTTGACATATTATAATTCTAAAATATAAAAATGAATGTTTGTTTGTTCGTATCTTATATAAGCGTTGCCACACCGCTTATCCGATTGTAATAAAACTTTGACAGACTTTTTGCTTGCTTTGAAGGCATAGTGAAATTAGCTTACTAGGCCTTATGTATAAAAATCAATGTTTGTATGTCTGCCATACAGTTCATTTTGACAACGTATGCTTGCACTTACGCGAAGGTTATAGTACAATTAACGCATTAAGCAAGCCTCTTATTAACGCATTGGCAGCTCACCGCTGATTACAGTTTAATGATATGTGACCCAAGTGCGGCCCGCACTAATCTCCACGTAAAATATGTTGAACTTTTACAACAAAAGGTTTCCGAGCCTTGCCGTAAACAATCAAACGTTTGATAAGAATTAAAAAAAAATTACCAACATTTCTAAATAATGGTTTCGAAAAGATATTGTAAATCGACTCAAATATCATATTATTCAAATGTCAATAAACGAACTATGCCTTTTCTACTGAAAGGAGTTATAAAACAGAACGGCTTATAAAATTAGTGACTCTTTGTTTAAGAAGGAACTTAAAAACTGCTATTAAAACTATTATTTTGCTTGTAGAAAATGCTATGGAAATAATTGATAATTTCATTATGGTCTGTCTCTTTTCAACGGCCTCGTCTCGACGACTAACTCAATTTAACGATTTTATTATATTATAAACGAATATTGTATTACGTTGGTGTTATTTGGTACGCCAATGCGTAAAAAAATACTTCATCCCCTTCGCGAAGGACACGTTGTTTTAAACCTTGTGAAATCTCGACTCTTAATTACATCCCTTGTATGAAAAAAGCGGTCGCACGGAGCCCGGAAATATTTTTCTTCTTGAGAGGAAAGACGTTTTGGGTCGCAAACAAAAATAAGAAAATTTTGCCACTAGAAAGTGATGTTAGACGCGCCGTATTTTAAATTTCGATCTCCAGAGGTTTTCAATAATATTTCTCACAGTGATCCACAAAATTTCTCGAAGGGTAACTTCGGGTAGAGTCGGTTCTATAGCCGAATGGTAAACGCTTTTGGGCGCTTGTTCTTATCGGCTACGGTGTCTACGGGATCGTAGCTCCGTACAGACAGAAGAGTGGAATAGTTGGATATAGCCGCACTTTTTGAGCTTTTTTCATTTGGTGCAATGAATCAGGTATTTTGGCGTTGACTGACTGTGAGTCCATCATTATATATATTAAGGAGAATGAAATCAAAGGGTTAAAACAGTTGAGCAGTGGTGGATTAAGCACTTTAGAGGCTTCGGGCGCAATAAATTTTGGAGGCCCTGCTTTTCAAATAACATAAAAGTGGTGCAAACCTCTTCGTAGGTTAATAATAAATATTTATAAATTAAATTAAAATATAAGGGTGTTTATAAATATTATCTTTGAGGCCCCCAAAATTTGGAGGCCCCAAGCGCGCGCCTCTTGTGCTTATAAGGTAATCCGCAACTGATGTTGGGTATTTAAGTCGCAAGTTTTTCTCCAAAGCCTTTAAAGTTTTTTCTTGAAGATGTGCCTAAAGATATTATCATTTGTCTAAAAGTAATAATTTATCAAAAAATATTTTGATTGAAGACGGATATGATAACTAGAAAATATTTTTTTATAGTTATAACTATTACGACACATAAGATAAATATTATTTAATTATTGATTGAGTAACTCCACCTTCAGATATATGGATTAAGTACATTTTTATTTAATTTGTCACTAACGTCCCGTCATCTGCCTTCGGCATCTTCCGAAATTCAAGTGCACGAATGAACTTGGACTGACGCTTAGTAAATAGTTTTTATCATGTACTAGCTGTAAGCCCGTTGACCTCAACGGGGGGATTTTTGTTGCATTTTTAAGTAGTCAGAAAATTTATAGGCGTCAAAAATAAATTACTAACCTATTTATTGAATAATCCAGAAATTCTGATAGTAAAAGAAATATATCTGGGGGCGTTTATCGACAACCCTGCCCTGCAGTATTTAAATTGTAAATTATTTATTTTTGGAATCATGTTCTAGTTTGCCAACAACTATTTTTCGTAATAGCAGAAATTTCGTAAGTTATTGAATTTTTGGAATAATGTTTAAGTTTGTTAACTATTTTTCGTAGTAACAAAAAAAGTCCTTGTAAATTACTTAATTTTTGAAATAATATTTAAGTTTGCTAACAACCATTTTTCGTAGAAGCAGAAATAGACCTCGTAAATTATTTAATTTTTGGAATAATGTTTAAGTTTGCTAACAACCATTTTTCATAGTAGCAAAAATAGTCCTTGTAAATTACTTAATTTTTGGAATAATGTTTAAGTTTGCTAACAACTATTTTTCGTATTAGCGGAAATTTCGTAAATTATTTAATATTTGGAATAATGTTTAAGTTTGCTAACAATTATTTTTCCTATTAGCAGAAATATACCTCGTAAATTATTTAATTTTTGGAATAATGTTTAAGTTTGCTAACAACCATTTTTCATAGAAGCAAAAATAGTCCTTGTAAATTACTTAATTTTTGGAATAATGTTTAAGTTTGCTAACAATTAATTTCCTATTAGCAGAAATAGACCTCGTAAATTATTTAATTTTTGGAATAATGTTTAAGTTTGCTAACAATTATTTTTCCTATTAGCAGAAATAGACCTCGTAAATTATTGAATTTTTGGAATAATGTTTAAGTTTGCTAACAACCATTTTTCATAGTAGCAAAAATAGTCCTTGTAAATTACTTAATTTTTGGAATAATGTTTAAGTTTGCTAACAATTATTTTTCCTATTAGCAGAAATAGACCTCGTAAATTGTTTAATTTTTGAAATAATGTTTAAGTTTGCTAACAATTATTTTTCCTATTAGCAGAAATATACCTCGTAAATTATTTAATTTTTGGAATAATGTTTAAGTTTGCTAACAACCATTTTTCATAGTAGCAAAAATAGTCCTTGTAAATTACTTAATTTTTGGAATAATGTTTAAGTTTGCTAACAATTATTTTTCCTATTAGCAGAAATAGACCTCGTAAATTATTGAATTTTTGGAATAATGTTTAAGTTTGCTAACAACCATTTTTCATAGTAGCAAAAATAGTCCTTGTAAATTACTTAATTTTTGGAATAATGTTTAAGTTTGCTAACAATTATTTTTCCTATTAGCAGAAATAGACCTCGTAAATTGTTTAATTTTTGAAATAATGTTTAAGTTTGCTAACAATCATTTTTCATAGTAGCAAAAATAGTCCTTGTAAATTACTTAATTTTTGGAATTATGTTTAAGTTTGCTAACAATTATTTTTCGTATTAGCAGAAATAGACCTCGTAAATTATTGAATTTTTGGAATAATGTTTAAGTTTGCTAACAACCATTTTTCATAGTAGCAAAAATAGTCCTTGTAAATTACTTAATTTTTGGAATAATGTTTAAGTTTGCTAACAATTATTTTTCCTATTAGCAGAAATAGACCTCGTAAATTATTTAATTTTTGGAATAATGTTTAAGTTTGCTAACAACCATTTTTCATAGTAGCAAAAATAGTCCTTGTAAATTACTTAATTTTTGGAATAATGTTTAAGTTTGCTAACAATTATTTTTCCTATTAGCAGAAATATACCTCGTAAATTATTTAATTTTTGGAATAATGTTTAAGTTTGCTAACAACCATTTTTCATAGAAGCAAAAATAGTCCTTGTAAATTACTTAATTTTTGGAATAATGTTTAAGTTTGCTAACAATTAATTTCCTATTAGCAGAAATAGACCTCGTAAATTATTTAATTTTTGGAATAATGTTTAAGTTTGCTAACAATTATTTTTCCTATTAGCAGAAATAGACCTCGTAAATTATTGAATTTTTGGAATAATGTTTAAGTTTGCTAAAAATCATTTTTCGTATTAGCGAAAATTTCGTAAATTATTTAATATTTGGAATAATGTTTAAGTTTGCTAACAATTATTTTTCCTATTAGCAGAAATAGACCTCGTAAATTGTTTAATTTTTGAAATAATGTTTAAGTTTGCTAACAATCATTTTTCATAGTAGCAAAAATAGTCCTTGTAAATTACTTAATTTTTGGAATAATGTTTAAGTTTGCTAACAATTATTTTTCGTATTAGCAGAAATAGACCTCGTAAATTATTGAATTTTTGGAATAATGTTTAAGTTTGCTAACAACCATTTTTCATAGTAGCAAAAATAGTCCTTGTAAATTACTTAATTTTTGGAATAATGTTTAAGTTTGCTAACAATTATTTTTCCTATTAGCAGAAATAGACCTCGTAAATTATTGAATTTTTGGAATAATGTTTAAGTTTGCTAAAAACCATTTTTCATAGTAGCAAAAATAGTCCTTGTAAATTACTTAATTTTTGGAACAATGTTTAAGTTTGCTAACAACCATTTTTCTTAGAAGTAGAAATTTCGTAAATTATTTTATTTTTGGTATAATGTTTAAGTTTGCTAACAACCATTTTTCATAGTAGCAAAAATAGTCCTTGTAAATTACTTAATTTTTGGAATAATGTTTAAGTTTGCTAACAATTATTTTTCCTATTAGCAGAAATAGACCTCGTAAATTATTGAATTTTTGGAATAATGTTTAAGTTTGCTAACAACCATTTTTCATAGTAGCAAAAATAGTCCTTGTAAATTACTTAATTTTTGGAATAATGTTTAAGTTTGCTAACAATTATTTTTCCTATTAGCAGAAATAGACCTCGTAAATTGTTGAATTTTTGAAATAATGTTTAAGTTTGCTAACAACCATTTTTCATAGTAGCAAAAATAGTCCTTGTAAATTACTCAATTTTTGGAATAATGTTTAAGTTTGCTAACAATTATTTTTCCTATTAGCAGAAATAGACCTCGTAAATTATTTAATTTTTGGAATAATGTTTAAGTTTGCTAACAACCATTTTTCATAGTAGCAAAAATAGTCCTTGTAAATTACTTAATTTTTGGAATAATGTTTAAGTTTGCTAACAATTATTTTTCGTATTAGCAGAAATAGACCTCGTAAATTATTGAATTTTTGGAATAATGTTTAAGTTTGCTAACAACCATTTTTCATAGTAGCAAAAATAGTCCTTGTAAATTACTTAATTTTTGGAACAATGTTTAAGTTTGCTAACAATTATTTTTCCTATTAGCAGAAATAGACCTCGTAAAATATTTAATATTTGGAATAATGTTTAAGCTTGCTAACAACCATTTTTCGTATATATATAAATAAATAGTTAATTAAATTATTATATATTAAATTATTATATATAATTGAGCAGCCTTATATAGCCTCTCAAAACGCTGCAGAACGGTCAAATTCGTTTAGTGCAAGATTTCACCCACAGATGTCATTATTAGTTAACTAAAACTTTAAATAGAGTTTTTTTTTCGTAACCATCAACTGGACTTGTGGAGCAGTGTGTTAGGTGTCCGAACGTCGCGCATGAAAATTGGGGCATGGTATCGAATCCCACAGCTTGAGAGAATATTTTTTGAAAATTAATTGTTTTTACACATAATAAAATAAAAATGTCATGATTTCAAAAATTCACTCATGACGTCAGAGAAAAATGAAGAAATGAATTAATGACGACAGCGGGGCAGGATGGGGGGGAGGGGGACCGTCTTTCTTGACGTCATCGAAAAGGCGAAATCGCGACCATAATATACAAACGAAAAAAGTATCTCTTTAGTATGAATAAAAAAATGTTGACAGCGTGGCTGGGGCGGAGGAGGGGGAGGGAAAATCGGGGACATTTTACAGACGGACGGACGGACGGACATTAACGACTATTAATATATAGATATATAATAATAAAAATAATATCACTAGTTTTAAAAGTTATTGATAAATTTGATATTGAAATGCCAACAAACACCTTTAGTCTAAAATTTTATACTACATTTATTGAATTAATAAATAAACTATTGAAATACACGGAAATTATCGCTTTGATTGCTTGACGCAGTTCAATTTGAGAAAATGCTGATATTTATTCACTGACAAATACAATGGCCTTTTCAAGTCTGAAAATTAATAAAATCTATCATAAAACTATTTGAACATGCAATTGACCAGAGCAGTCGTGGGGAACCTGCTGCCTTTTGGCTACTCTGGTGCGGCCTTTTGACTGTTCTAAGAATTCTGCAATTTTTGTAAATTCGTAAATTACTGAGATTTTGGATGTCAAAATCCCTGGAAGACCTAAAACAAAGGTCCCACGCTGGTATTTTTGGGAAATCCGCAAATTTCTGGGCTTTACAAATTGGCATGAAATTGTGATTCCCTATCAATATTTACTGCGGCCTTATGTTGAATCAGATAAATAAATGTGGCCTTTCGAGAGAAAAAGGTTCCCCGCCCCTGGATCAGAGTCTTAAAATCCCTAGCGATACAGGCGGAGGCGTTCAAATATTTGTTTGTTGTTATTATATTTCACAATTAGCAATTCTTTATTTCGCAAATTTCCTATTTGACTATAATAATAATTAACAATAACCTGTCCCGAAATGACAACCACTCGCACAATAGAATGTGCGATATTAATGCACACACTTCTTCTTTTACGAACTTACAACATCCGAAACGGAAAAAAATATTTTTCCTGATGAATTTTTTACTCACCTTAAGGACTATAATTAAAAATTGAGAAGAAAAAACAAGTGTCCTTAGGAAAAACGTTCAAGTGGCGAGAAGATGGTGCGTAAAATAGGATTTTATTATTTTTTATTCAAGAGGAGTTTGTCCAGCTTGTTTCTTATGCGTGAAAAAAATAAAAAATATAATCATTCCGTAGGAACTACGTTAAAAAGACTGGTGTTTAAGCAACAAAGCTTCATAATTATTTCACAGTTTGAAAGAACATTTTTTTAGCATAACTAAATCAGCGGAATCAATGAGTTATCAAATCTAATTTTATATCAATGATACATCCTAGTAATTCTGTCTTTTATTGTGGTCGTTACCAGTAAAATGTCAATTCTTTATTATATAGCGTGGAGTGATAATATTATTATGTCTCCACGATAGGCAATTATTTTGTATGCGCTGTGACAGCAAGTTTCCATAGACAATTTTTGCTCCAGAAAGACGAATAGTCAGACAATAATAATTTATTATACCGCTCGCAGCGGGGAAAAGAGATATCACAATTTTATATTGTAAAATACAACACACCATACAAAATAATATGATTGTAATACCTTTTGCTCATTTGATAGTGATTCAAATTATTTGAGTTGACATTTAAATTTATTTTCTACAGCAGTGATTTACAACCATAAAATAATATCATTCCAAAAGATTTAATAAAATTTACAAGAAATGCATTGAATATGGCTGATCTATTCTTCTTCTTCTTAGCGCTATTGTTCGGAGTGAACCTTGGCCAACTCAATCAGTCTTTTCCACTCCATTCGATCCTCCGCTCTCCTACGCCGAATACTCGCAGATCCTGTGACAATCCGTCCATCCAGCTTCGCGGTCTTCCAACGCTTCGTCTTCTTTCAGGGGTAGCAAATGTGAGATATTTTGTAAGATTGCTGATCTCGCCGTCAAAGTCATATATGTATTTTTATTTGACGGAAAGATATCATTGTTTCTCATAAAGTTTAGTCGTAAAAGTTTTTTTTTTTAATCCATGTCTGCTCCTAATGTGGAGCTTATGGCCTCCTAATGGAGGTATCTCAACAGAAGTTTTTCTACGAGAACTGTTTGTTACTCAGTCGCTCAACCTCACTTTTTTCAAAGTGAGTAGTAGGGAAAGAAGGATAAGGCTAGAACAGGACTAGTGGTTGGCTTATCGCTATTGTTACACCCAGTTATTAAAGGATCAGAAAGATGGGAGGAGAGGAAATGATGTGAATTGACATCACAAACACCCAGTATTCGATCACAACTTTGAATTGAATAATTCTCAAATTCACTGTGATCTGACCGGGAATCGAGCCCAGACCTGCGTGATCGGTAAAGCAAGCTCTAACCAACTGGGCCACAGCAGGCGACAAGTTAAATACACAAATTAAAATATAAAATGTAAGAATTAAAAAAGCTAAAAATCGGATAATAGGGAAAATGTGAGACATGACTTTGTTTAAAAATTAAGAAACTTGTTGAAAAGTCTAAAACTGTGAAGTGTTTTAAGCCATCGATTTCTGAATGGAATTCGATCTTATTCTGCCACGACGATCGGCAAAATGGAGTAAGTCCGAAAAAGAATGTTTTTCGAATTCAAATAATTTGAATTTAGAAGATTACTTCACACGCTGTAAATAATCGCAATTTCCTTAAAAATTGTAAATTACGTGCTAAAAATCATGATTGCAAGCATACCCCTATAGATTCTTTACGTATTTAAAAGAGGTATAGGGCTATACAGATATTTTATGTATAAAAATAAAGGTGCGTATCCATCGAGTGCGTGCTGGAGTTTCTAATTACAACTTCTTGTTATTCATTCGCAAGAAAAGTGCTTTTTATACAGGGCGTTGCGGAAAAAAGTAACTGTTTTTTCGTTACTAAGAGACGTCGCATCAAATCTTAATTTGCTTAAGATATTTGTTCCATAATGAAATTTACTGAGAAACAAATAATAATTAATATTAATATACTTTTAGCATTTTTGAAAATAATAATACGGTAACAGCGGAAAGAGGCGAACTATAGATTTCCAGAATAAATCGCTTAAACTTCCTTATTTATAAATTTATGAATATATTTGAGTCGCCTATTTCCAAAACAAACCGTGTCCATTTTCATTTTTAGACATGTCTACAAAATAACGTGTGGGGAACCGTTATATTTAAATAAAAGTAATATTTTCTTGACTCAAATTGAAGAATGTATTATTTATTTAAAATTTATGCACCAAAATATGGTTATTTTTTAAAATGAATCGGGTTCTCAACACGTTTTTTTTTGCAAGTGTTTCCTAAATTATGAAAATGGACAAGGTAAGTTTTGGTAATGGGAGACTCGTTTATTTAGATTGATTACAAAATTGGATGTATTATATAATATCTTTGGTTTTTCGTCTTTGGCCATATTCGCTCCCTATGTGGAGCATATGGCCGCCACGCGGCACCTCCATATTTCCCCGTCTCCCGCCAATTGCTTCGCTTCCTCCCATGACATGCCATGATCCCTCAGTTCCGCCGAGTACATCCTATGGATAGTACCCGACGGACGTCCAGGGCGCTGGAATCCCACTGGTCGAAAGAAGACGCAGGCAGGATTGAGGCTTTCCGGAGGGATCCGCAGCACGTGACCCAGAAAGTTTGGCTTAGAGCTAAAAAATGAATACATTTATCTGATTTTTATAATTTTAAATATTCTCTGAAATTATAATTTCAAAGAAAATGATGGGTGTTTAAATTGATTTGCTTCAATCCCACTTCGACTACATTTGTGTGAAAGGGTTAGGAAAAAACGAAGAAATGATATGTTTTTGATAATTCTGCTAAATATACGGCGTATACAGTGGTGGGCTGGAGGGGGCTCGGAGGGGCTCGCGCGAGCCCCTTGTTAGATTTTACTGAGGTCGGCGAGCCCCTTGTTAACTTATGAGAAAATAATATTCTCAGATTAAATTAGTATATGACTGTATTTTCTAATTTATATTATATTATATTATCTACGACAACGTTAGTATACACATTAGTATATTTTTAGCTATTTACATTGATAAGTTTACTGTAAATTGTATATTGTTACACATTTTACATGTATTAAGTAACGATCGATTGCTTATTTAAGTATTGTACATAATTGCGTAGGAGCTATAAGATAAATCACTCCTTCTTCAGAACACTAAAAATTGCTTTGAGATTAAGCGAGCCCCTTGTTAACGTATTGGCAGCCCACCACTGGGCGTATATAATGTAATTCTAGTAAAATTTAAGTTGCAACCTCTGTATGTTTTTCAAATTATAATAAATCTCTCTTATACGATTAAAACAATTGTATGTAAAGGTACACATCTCGGTAAAATGGCGTCCAATAAATACTATAAAATGGTGATATATTGTCTCCACATAGAGGTTGCAAAAATCTATGCCGTTCATCATTTATTATTGTTCCTAGTGTATACGAGAATCGTAAAGCTCCACTTAATTAATACACAATATGGATGATTTTAACACACATGAATTCCAATTACGTGATAAGGAGCAAAGTTTTATTGTGGTTAAAAAAAAAACTGTAGCACGTGGTCATGCACGGTTCGAATCGATTTTTATCGACAGTTATAGTAATAAAAACACAATATTCTTTTGTACTTTATTCCACTTTATTTAAAAGGTCAGGACCAGTTTCGCTTACTGTGAGCATTGACAAAGGAATATTGTGTTTTTATTAATATAATGCTTTTCCACCGAGTATTGACAGTGAACACCCTAAAAGTGACTGTTATAGTTGTCGCCTGCTGTGGCCCAGTTGATTAGACCTTGGTCTGGGTTCGATTCCCGGTCGGATAACAGTGAATTCGAGAATTATTAAATTCAAAGTTGTGATCGAAGACTGGCTGTTTGTGTCAATTCATATTATTTCCTCGCCTCCCATTCTTCTGATCCTTCAATAACTGGGTGTTGCAGCGATTAGTCAACCACTAGTCCTGTTCTAGCCTTATCATTCCTTCCCTACTACTCACTTTGAAAAAAAAAACTCTCGTAGAAAAACTTCTTTTGCGATACCTCCTATAGGAGGCCATATGCTCCACATTGGGAGCGGACATGGATTAAAATAGTTATGAGTCTCTTCACCCGTTTCAAAAGCTTGTTTATATAAGGGTAGATACCAAATAAAATAAAATATAAATTTTATTTGGTATATTTTCTAGAAACATCATGTATGCGTACTTCGACCAACCAACACAGCTACGTGTGCATAATTATCAGAGACGCTCCGTTGTAAGCGAATGAGAAAATATATAAATGTATAGATGAATCTTTTCTTTTACGCGTCTTTCTTTCCCACCCCCCACGGCCACCCCCGAGTGCTACCCCTTCCTCACCACCACTCCCACCCTCGGAAAAGTGTCCCCCACCCACCGCCATTTCTCTCACAATCCGATTAAGACAAGTGGGAGAGATCCAACGTCTTATATATAAATGTGTGTGTACCGAGCAAATGAAATATGAGTTAGGTTGGAAAAATAAGTACGCAAAAAAGTAGAAGGGTTTAAAAAAGTGGTTCGATGATACGGCTGTGTTGAAAGGATAAAATATAATTAATATCCAAGTGAAATGGCGAGTATTATATTACCAAAGATATCATAAAGCGGCGATTTATTTTTTGAGAGATATATTCTCTTACCAAGGGTCCAGGTATTTAGCTATTCCAGGAACTTTTTATGTACTTGAAGTACAGCGTGCCGGAAAAGCCATAGTTATATTATGAAAGGCTTAATTAAATCTTTGAGTTTTATTTTTCAATTTGAAATTGTAAACTTGATCTCTTCATATTGAAATAAAAGTTCTTTTGACCGAAGATATTTCTCAAATAAGTTCGTTCTTGTTTGATTTATAATATTATATAGGCTCGTATTTTTCCGGTCAGAATTTATAAAACATTAGTCAGAATTTATATTAAATGTTCATAATATAGCGGTCAGAGGAAATAGTCATAATTTAAATGAAATTAAAAAAAAACCTAACCAGACCTAATCTAACTAAAATGGTTACAAAATATTCTGACCGTATACTATTTTTATTCTGACCATTCATATTTTTATGCTGTCCAAAAATTGATTTAAATTCTGACCATTTAATTTGTATTGCTATTTATGTGTAAAATAATTAGTTAAATAAGTAGTAAAAAGTTGTTTTTTATTTAAAAAAATTGACGGATATATTCAAAAAAGATAAATTAACATTCATTGTAATAATAAACAATAAAACAGTGATTAGTTTATGGTTATTCTAAAGTCTAAAAAGTAGGAAATAGCTTTATAATATAAGTTAAAAACTAATTAAGGGTAGCTGTTTTTTTTAGTAAGCAGAAGAATTTTCACTGCATTATCCGCAAGAATATTTTGAAAATCGTTGAAGGCATAATTTCTAACATTCAAAATGATATCAAATTCAATATGAAGTCTCTAAACTCCGTCTAAAATAGTATTTTCGATTAAAAAAATCTTAACCTTGAAAATACGAAATCAATTGCATTTACCATAAACCAGTATGTATAAAAGGAGATAGTTGTGCTTTTGATTGAAAACGTTCCACCAAACATTTTGATAAATCGAATCTTGCTTAGCATACTTTGTATTTACCATAATCCCTAAAAATAAACAGATCTTGGAGCTATCTGTGACACATCTGTGTTAAAATCATTAAAATGATCGCCAAAAGAGTCTTAGGAGCGGCCACTCAAAACTTGGAATGCACTAAAGAGTAATGAGGTCAGGAAATTGTTATGAATTGAGAGTTACTTCTGCATGACGACATATAGTTAGTAAATCCAGTGTCGTTTACATTCATAGCCAACAAGTTGAAAGTGGTGAGCTGCCAATACGTTAACAAGGGGCTCGCTCAGCCTCAAAACCATTCTCGGTGTTCTGGGGAAGAAGTAGTTTTTTTGTCACTACTATGCAATTATACGCAATACCTAAATTAGCAATCGATGGTTACTTAGCACATTTATAATATGTAACAATATGTAAATTACCGTAAACTCATCAATCTAAATGGCTAAAAGTGTACTACTGTGTATACTGAAGCTGTCGTAGATAATATATAAGTCAGAAACTGTAGTTATATACTAAGAATCTGAGAATATTGTCTCCTCTTAACTCAACAAGGGGCTCGCCAGCCTTAGTAAAATTTAACAAGGGGCTCGCGAAATCCCCTCCGAGCCCCCTCCAGCCCACCCCTGAGTTGAATCCTTATTTATCAAATGTGTTTTTTTGTACGTCAACGTTATTGATATTGTTTTGTTGTTCGCTTATAGTAAATAGTGGTTGTTTTGGAAGAGTACGGATTGTTTATAATACGATAAAAACATGTCAAATTATTAAATTAATACTTTGGAACACTCGACACATAAAAAATGGTGGCAATGTTTTAAAAATAGCAAATTGTTCCCGCGTTTTCTCCCTCGGACACCTGTATCCCGAGACGTGAACGCCAATCACTCGCAAATTACAAAACGTGTAGAGTGACGCCAACGCAAAGAGCCGGCCTCAAAGTTGCCCTTTTTCCCAACAAGTTTTTTCAATTTCCCTGACTCCGTGGCGGGAGATTTTCAGTTTTCGCTGTTGGCAGTAATTTCCTGCAGCGTTCATAATTTATATTGATTAAGAAGTCGGCCACACAACCCTTGCTAAGATTTAAAACGCGCGATGTTTTATATCGGCCTTAGGTAAGCGGCGCGAGACCCCATCACCCACTTGCGATCGGGGGATGTTTTAACGGGATGGTGGACCAAATAGTCTGTTCGATCAAAATGTTTTGAAACAATTTTATTTTTTTACTGTTAAAAATAATGTAGTCGATATTTAATCATTGCAACATTTTATTTTTCTTGTGTTTTGGTGTGGCAATAATAAATTTCGCAATAAAAGTAATTAGAAGTGTTGACAGGATTTAAATTATGTCTTATCGACATATTAAATGTCATTTACTTTTTATACATTATTTTTTTAATTCAGTGGAGGATTATCCCATAAACGCAGCAGGCGCGTGGTTTGGGCCTCCGAATCTAAGGGGGACTCATAAAATCCATTTATTTTAAATTCAGTTTTCAATATTTGTTCTAATTTTAAGTAGTTTGTTGAATAATAAGCTATACACATTTTAAAGCGCCTAGAGCTTCCCAAGTACGCAATCCGGCACTGCTTTAAATTATATTGAATATTCCAAAATTTTGGTTCCGTTAAGAAAAGAAAGTGTTAAATTTAAATTAAAAGAAAATGTTTAACAGATTCATTTTCATCCTGTTTAATTTCTGTATAACATTTTTTCTTCAAATGTTTTATAAAAATATGTGATTTGCAAGATTAACCAATGATTATGTAAGGCTTTGTTTTCTCATTTTTTTTTGTTCATTGTTGAATTTCATAAAATAATGTAATAAACTAAATAAAAATAACAAGTGTTGAATTTAATATTATAGATTCAATTAAGTATCAAAATGATTTTTTAAAAAATATAATCTTCATTGAAAGACCGTATCTCCTCGATAAGACGTATGTTTTTTCCTTTTAATAACTTCGGGAGAAAATGGAAATAAAATAAAATAAAATTTGTCAGCTTCTGGGAAAACAATCTGGTAAAAAACAATAATATTCTTCAGAAATTCTGTATTACTTATATCATTTTTTTAGCTCAAAACATACCACGATGTTGATACAAATAATAATAATGTTTTAACGATGCTTTTTAAATTGGTATTTATAAATAAGGTTGGGATTTAAAATCTAAGAAATACGGTAATTACAATCGATTGTCAGATGATTCGAATACAACATTGTGCATTGAACATTATATACTGATGAAATGAGGCACACGAGGAGGTGAAGGGGTAGGCCGAAGGAACCCCTCTCGGTGGGATGAGTTATAAGCAACCCCCTATTTACTAAGACTCATCAGAGCCTAGCGGAGAAAATTCTTATTATTCTTACGTTATATTTTATACCCCTATACTTATGGAATTATTTTTAAGTGTATTCTCCACTTGAGTGCTTTCTCACTCAGTTTATTTGTCGCACGTGAACATTTCTTTGTTACGCCGTGATAACGGTCCTTTTTAGGTCTTCTATGAATATTAAATCTCAGAAATTTGTTTATCTTAACACTTTCTACGCCACAAAGTAATGTCACGGTTCTTAAAAGAAAATAGAGATGGATAATAAGCTCACTTAAAAAAAATAGTAAACGCACGATGTTTCTAACAAATATAAGCTTAATGTTTTTATACAAACATTCCACTGACTATAGAATGTGTATCACAGTCAATTTTCCTACATTATGAATAATTATGGCAATCAGATATTGGAGTTACAATCACGATTTTTTTATTAAATACTAGCCGGTTCCCAGCAAGCGTTTTAATGTCACTCAAAGAAAGAAAGTGTTAATTGAAGTTCATGTATTCTTTTTCTGTCTATTTGACATTTAATGTTTGCTGCCAATTGTATATGGTACGACACACGCGTCACCTACTTTAAGCTTATTGTACTATAACCTTCGCGCAAGTGCAAGCATACGTTGTCAAAATGAACTGTATGGTATACATACAAACATTGGTTTTTATAAATAAAGTCTAGTAAGTTAATTTTGCTATGCCTATAACCTTCCAGGAAGTGCAAGAAAAAAGTTTGTCAAAGTTTTATTGCAATCGGATGTACGGTGTGGCAACGTATGTAGTACGAACAAACAAACATTATTTTTTAAATATAAGATTGCAATACTGAACGGATATAATACCGATATTTAATATTAAAACCGACATTTAAAAAATATCTAAATCATAAGTATTTTTATTTATTTGTTTCTTTGAATCCAAATATTATGTTGAAAAGTGCTAGCTCACGTACGCTGGGATCTGTCAGCTTTGATCAAATTTTAGTACATTCTCATAAAAATTCTTACTTATTCAAGTGAGTGGGGTGACCATTTAAAACTTATACTAATTAAAAATATTTATCACAAATGTTTCCAGATTCAACAATTGTTGATTTGTTTATTCATCGTGAACATTTTCGGTTATTGCGAATGTTGGAAGTAATAACATTAAGTATTTTTTTTTATAATTTACCTAATGATGAAAGAAAGCTTTCAGAATAGGACGGTAAAATTTATTTTTCGCACCTTCACCGAGTCCCGTAAAAGTTTATTTATCATGGTACCTGATTTATATAAAATATTAAGCTTTCAAATAAAGTTAAACGTGAAATGCTTTAGATTAGAATAAAACATTAAAGTTATTTTCGCCACAATTGCATCTGTATAAGTTGAAATTGTTATTTGATATACCAATACCCGTATACGAAACAGTTCCTAATGTTCAAAACTAGTACAGAACAATGTACTATTAACTTGTTTTTCGACTTCTTTCAATGTATTATTAATTGCATACTGTGATAATAATGAAACGAATTCTAATTGATTGAATTTTGTATGACTTCAGTCTTTACTAAAATTAATTCATTCAAATGATTTTATTTTCATTTTTCTCTAAATATCATCAATATATATTTACAGTTTGATGTTAATTTTAATTAATTTTAATTAAATAAATTTAATTAATTTACTATTTCGTATATTTCACAATCCGATTACCTATATATTTTAACTTTCCAGCATGTGGCCTTTGTGTGACGCCTTTTTGATTCTTTGACACCGCCTAATCGCTTTGTCGTCTTATTGGCCATGCCAGCATCTTCTAACTCTGCCAAACACATCATTCCATTATTAACAATAAAAAATATCCATTATTGAAGATTTACCAAAGTATTTGTGGCACGTATAAACACCACTCATTATGACAAACGTAACCGTAATTTTCTCATTTCGTTTTTTTTATTTATTAATTATTTACCAGTTAAATCATCTATTTATATTTAACTTCAGTACCTGTTTTTAATGTTCACTATTCAACGACAAGTGCTATGACTCGCTACCGTCAAGCAGCACACATTTGAAGCATGCGTGAGGATAGTTTTCATTTTGATTCTTAGTCTGCTTTTTAATAACTTACATACATAAAGTCTATTTTTCCGATCATAGAAAACGTAACGATACCAATAAACTAATTGCTATTCGTTTTCAAAATGTTAACTGTCAATTGTCAATAGTACGGTAGTAAATTAAAAAAAAACCTTTTTTATACTACATATTTACAAATTTAAAAAAGAACAACTTGCTACTTCAAATTTAAGCCTCATCATTCCATCCTTACACTTTCTGAAACATAGAGGTTAAGCAATCTACTTACAACTAGTCATATTAAAACAAGTCATGTTAAGATACTCTATTAAAATTTCTTATGTTTCACATTGGTTGCTGAAGAAAATCACAGTAATAATATTTCCATTTACTTATTTATGCTTTTAACAAATCAGCGAATGCTATCTTTCGATCCATCGTTATTAAAAGGAACTTAAACTTAAATATAAGAACTTACATTTCGGGATGTTAAGCTTAAAAGCTTACTACTATATCGATTGTGGAAAGGAAAAAGGACGTAACCCACACATATCAAATTTTACGCAAAAAACGTATTTTGATGATTTTGGGTCATATGCAAATTATGAATTATACACAACCTTGAAGTGCACGGAGACTTCTAAAATGGGTGTCTAATTGACATAATTTAATATTAATTAAAAAGAAAGTGTTTAGGAAAAATCTATATTTCAGTCTTTTTTCTTGGTTTTAATTTTTTACTAGGTCATCTTTTCAAACTTAAAAGCTAAATTTAGATAATAATTCGGCATTTGCAGCTTGCATCCTCTTAATAGAACGCGTATTATGTTTAATACATTGTGATTATCGAAAAAAAGCTGTTTGAAAATAACTGTGAGGTACGTCCTTTTTCCTTTCCATAGTCGATATTATTGTGGAGAAAAAGTTTTTATGTGACTTAAATGTAAAATGTTCTGCGACTAGTTATTTTTAACACTATGGCGACATAAAAAATCTATCGCACTGTAATAACAAAAAACAGTGAGCACATAAAGAAAGCACTTAAAAGGTTACTTATATCGGGTTTCATTGTGTTTTTTTTTTTTTAAAAGAAAACAAAACGTCAAAGTGGCAGCTTATTCGTACGAGAAATGTAACTAGTAACGTGGCAAAATGTCATACACGGAAAAAAACACTTTCAATGAAATTCAACTGTGTATGAGAGCAATTATGTATATAATTATGGCTTACCTACTTTTGCGGGTTCGATGTGATGTGATGTGTCATTATTTTAAGGATAGATTTTCATTAAAATAAATTATTTATATTTAATGTTTTTTTTATTTAAAATACATATACACATGTATATGTGTATTATACGTACGTATGTGCTTTTTTTGGACCTTTATTAAGCCTTTTTGCAATCGCAAGACTGATAAAAAATCTCGACTCATTCTTCATTTTGACAGTGTTTATGTTCTTATTGCAGGGAGGTAATCATAAAGAATTGAAAACAAACGACTTGTGATGTAGATCATTACTGTGTATTTAGCTCGAAGCTGCCAAAACATACATATATGGCGGGCAGGCTTAAATTATTAATAATATTTTATAATATATAAAACACAAGAATTTCCTTTACGAAGTACTTTTGAGTAACTTACATATTTACCATTCCGATGTATGACTTATTTTTTTTTAATCTTTCTTGGATACCTTGAAACAGTAACGGATTACGAACTTGGGGGTCCCAGGCACAATAAATTTTGGAGCCTCTGTTTTTCGAACAACAAAAAATTGTCGCAAAAGTCTATGCAAAATAAGGATAATTATTGAAAACTCAATAAAAAAATATTGGCAAAACTCAATAATAAAATATGCTATTTTTGAGGCCCCTGAGATTCGGAGGCCCCAAGCGCGCGCCTCCTGCGTTTATGGTGTAAGCCGCCACTGCGTTGGACAACGAGAGTTGTCGAGAGATGATCTTTCTCTGATACAATGGAGTGGCCCATAATAATTTAATTTGTTAAAGACATGACGTTTGTTCAGGTATTTTTGGCTACGTTACTATTTTTAACTATATATTTATGGGTTTTCATGTTGAATTCAAGCTATGGTTAACGAAAAAGCGACTTTAAATTATGGATGATTTGTATTACTGATCAGGTCAAAAAATAAAATAAATGAACAAATCATGTCGATTGATTGTCGGTACCTTACTATTAAAAAAAATATGTTTGTATTGATCTTTACACCATTTTTAAAAAATATTTAAATCTTAATTTAGTTAAAATTCAAGTCGTTATTCTTGAATTTCCTGATTCTATTTGAGAATATATTTTTAACTCGGCATTCCCGAGCGAGTAATCACTCAAGCGCGTACGCCAAAAAGTTGCCATCTGGTATAAAATTCTCCAACGAATTCCCATCGAAGACGTTAGCTCATTCTCAAACTAATCAAAACGACAATTATTATTATTTTCTTTTAAGCTCAAACAAAGATGGCACAGCTTCCGCCTCCGTCCTCGCGAATAATAATCACACCCGTCATTGTGTCTCCATTCAATAAACATTCGAATTCATATCTCGGCCGTCGCACGCCTCGCCATCCGATTCTGCACCCACACATTAGGATGCATACTTTCTTCGCGTCTTACCCCCAAACCGCGCGGAATCCCGCGCTCCTTTTTCCCGCGCGTTTTTCCCGAAACCCCCTCGCCCCCGTAATCCGAGGGAATACATTTTCGCTCACTCGTGCGGCCCGTTAATTACATTATGCGCATTGCCATGTCATTCTTTGGACGAGCGGGAAGAAAGAGTGAGAAAGAAGTCCGCGGGCGTCGGAGCGGGGAGGGAAGGGTGTTATAGATAGATGTATTATTTATGTTCCCTACATTACATTGTCGGGAAATGTTTTATTGTCTCTTTTTGGCGTTCGGTGGAGTATAGGTAGGTATGTGCCGGCATTATTTTTGTAGCGCGAAACTTCACAATTGCGCCGGCCGCGGCTGTGTCGCCAGCAGTAGGTAGTCGCTTTAGACAAATAGTGACAATGTATTTTACCTTTTTTTAGCATCGTTAATCTTAAGTTCGTTCGATTGATTTGCATTTTATTGGATGGCTGTATTGTTAACAGCGTCATTTTGAAGGGTTGTTGAATATTTCTTCAATCCCTTCTTACACAATACTACATTAATTAACAAATCTTTTAAAGTAAATAAGTATAATTGCTGTAAATGCTTTTTATAAATATGTTATTTTTTGTTTTAAAAAAATAATTGTAGGAAGCAATAAATTTATAAATATTGACAATACTGATCAATTTATCGATTGCTAAAAAAAATATTTCTATCGGTAAATTCTTATTTTGATTGCACATGACAAGATATTCAGCTGTATTTTTTATCAGTTGAAATTCTGTTTAAAAAAAATAATTGTAACGATGAAATGTACATCTGAGAGTGTATGTTTTTACACCTATTATTAACACATTGATGTCATTAATAAAATAATTTGCGCAGGCTTTATATTAGTTATGAAATATATATATATATATCTTAAGTTTTACCTGTTCGGCATTGATTTCGATAAAATTGTTGTATTTTAGAAGTTAATGTCAGTTAGGAATATTATAAGAAGTCATGGGAAAGAAATAATAAACTTATTAAAATCAGTAAATAATATTATTGAAATTTAGATATTTATATATACGCCATACATAGTGTTTTTGTATATTCAAGTATATGTAGCTAGTGGTGAGAATGGCTCTGCTTAGCGATCAGAAGTGTCTTGTTATTGAAATATTAAAAACCTATGGTGTAAACTGTGTCTTGTGAGTGTCCTGTACTCTTGCGTTATCTTCAGTGACTTTGAATTAACCCTTTTTTATAATAATCTAACGTGACTAAATTTGGAATATCGTATTTTTTTTTCTTAAAAAAAAACTATAAACGTTCATCGATAATAAATACTACTGCAATTACTATACTATTGTCGGGTCCTATGTATGGCGTAGCGGTTAGCGTTGTGGGCTTCCGTGCCGGATATCACGGGTTCGAGTCCCAGTACGAGCAGCATTTTTTCGATCGATTTATGTTTGATGGTATTTGTGCTTGTAATGTCTAAAAATTCCCTCTCACCCTTTCCGATTCTTCAATAACTGGGCGTATCGAGAGCGATTAGTTAACCACTTGTCCTATCCTAGCCTTATTCTTCTATTTCTAATACTATGTTTAAAAAAGAGAGGTTGAGCGGCTGAGTAACAAACAGTTCTCGTAAAAAAAGTTCTGTTGAGATACCTCTATTAGGAAGCCATATCCTCAACATTGGAAGGACATGGATAAAGCATAAATATTGTCATGTTGATATTGCGATTCTACAAACCCACATATTTCTATTTACAAATATTATGTAATATATAGACGGTCGCTTTCAGTAGCGGCCGGTCGATAGAATAAAATACAATGTTGTAAAATATTTATTGTGAACAATAAATACATAAAGAAACATTAAAATGAGTGAAAAACCGCCCCTGCATATACAAGGGGTGCATTGATCCAATGCCACATTGACCGGCCGCCACTGGTCGCTTTTAAGATATTCACTGCCAATTCTTTCCATTAGGATGCCATATCATTCACATTGAGAGCGAACATAGATTTAAAAAAATACTATAAAATAAATAAAAACAATTTATTTATTTTTTATTACAAATACTGCCTGTATTGACAGATTTAGAACAAAACAAAATTCCGAGTGAGCAAATTTGTTTCGTGATATTCCTTATTCAAAAATGTTATCAACAGTGTTAAAAACACTTGAGTGAACAAGAAAAAATCCGTCTCATTTCACCGATGGGCTAATGAAAATTGTGCCCGGCCGAAACAAATAATACGAACGCAGTACGCACCCTTTCCTTTCTTTTCCTTTTACTCTTTCCTCGCTGGCAATAATACAGCGCCGAGCAGCATTATAGAAAGAAGTACAGACATTACAAGACTCCGGCGGACTGACAACTCATTAGCGGGCGTCGAATAGAAATACACGTTTAATGAATATTGGAATTTAAAACACGTCCACCCCACCCCCAGCCTCCGGCGCCCCCGACGCCCCCGCGGCCCACTCCGCGCTTTCTTGCCCACTAGCCCCCCTCGCCGGCGTTTCTTAGCGGAGTTCTCTGTCCCCTTCTGATGTTGTCCCCCTTTTTCTATCTTTCTTTACGTCCGACGTTTTAATGTGTACGTGCGTCTGCCATCACACTGCGAGCTGTAATTTAGCAATGATCCCGTAAATTATTTCACATAAAGTATAAAAAATAAATAGGTAAGGTATTATTTAGGAATACGTGTTAACATTTTTATTCTTTATGGTAATCACTCTACTCTTATTATTATCATTAGATATATTTTTAATTTAAGTCCATTGAGAATCAGTCCTGCAATAGTTTTTGAGTGATCAAATTTATGGAGCTTTGAGTACCAGGCCACGTTAGCGTCAAAGTTCTTCGAGTCTCCTTCAGCTAATGTTTTTAAAAGTTGTATTCGCTTACCATCGTTGCAGAGGTAAGAAACCCCTAGTGAAGCCAGTTCACGGGAACTCCATATGCATTAATTTGCAAATAACCAATTAAAACTTAGACTATTCTCAAAATACGTCCGTGATAATTTTTTAAGAAGGTTAAAAAACATCCTTACAACAATATTTTTGTCGGTTTAGTCACCTATTTCATATGAAATCTTGGTATTTTCAAAGATACGCGTATAAATATTTTCCATTATTGTTAATTGACAATGCGCCAGGAATTTGTACTTTGTCGCTCGACACCAAATCGAGGAGAATAGTCATTAAAATTTCAGTCATGTAGCAACATAACCATTAAATTGAATTTTAAATTTAAAATTATGATAATATATCATTGACCTTGTAAGGAATTGAACATGAAGATTATATTCATTATACGGAGCTCTAACTAGCCCTCAGTGGGCGATGGAAGTTTTACCAACCGCGCTGGGTTCTATGAACGTTTCCACTTGCGTTGGCGCGGGGTTCCTTTAAATTACTAAACGATAGCGATCGAGCGGGACCTCGCGATCGAACCCCGCGGTTGAAACAGCCGTTGAGAGCTTACCCCGAAAGAAGGCTTATGAATTTATGATACGTGAATTTGCGTACGTGTGGATGTTTGCGTGTGGGCGTGAGTGTACGTGTGCATGCGCGGACGCGAGAGTGAGCGTGTACTTTTCCTCCTTCTTATTATTCTTCTTAACTAAGAGCCGTACTTTAAGACGTCCGTATTGATCGGCGTACATTTTACACGGCTATACACGTCCGTGTTGGTTTTAGGGGTGACCGTCCGAAGGGGTAGGGGGTGGCGAAGGTGGCACGCGGCGAGGGCCGGGGGAACCTCGTTATAGAATTTTAATTTTCCCGCCCGACATCGCCGACGGTGTGTGCGTGCGTGCATATATACACGTGCGTGTGTGCCGCATACGCGTCTGTGTTGGTGGCGATGTTTGCGATTGTTATGCGTGTGTGTTTGATTTTTCATAAAAAAAGTCAGATAGGTGATGATTGTTCCAATGCGTGTGATTGTATGGGTACTATGTGTCATTGAGATATTTTTTAAATATTAAGAATCCTAATGTCACATTTCAAATTCGGAATTCAAAGTTTTTTAACTTCTAAAACTTTTCAACTGCTTTTGTTCTGGAATTATTTTCAAATAATTATAAAAGTTATCGTTTACACTAATATTTTTCAATCGAATAACATCACTACTAAAATGCATACATATATACAATTAAACATACATCATAGCTTTTGAAAAGTGGTGGAGTAACGTTTGAATTTTTATTTTTAAATTTAACCTTCCCAATATATTTTTTTACAAAAATAATCATCCTTTACTATTGCATTTTTTAATGAATGGAGCAATGAATGACTGTCTCCTTCCAAAGTAAAGAATCTGTTCATCTAAGGGAGCATTTCATATTATGTGTAATTACGATATATATTAATATAAAATAACTTAGACTATTCGACGTATTGTGCTACAAACTGTGACACGTGTTTCGGCATCCTCAGACTATCTTACTTTCACAAATGCTTGTTAAAGTAGGAATGATTTTAACTTTACTACTTTAACAAGCATTTGTGAAAGTAAGATAGTCTGAGGATGGCCACGAAAGAGGCGAAACGCGTGTCATATTTTTCTTGCACAATACGGGGAATAATAAAAGTTATTTTATATAAAAATGAACTTCCACAAAGTTACCGCCGAATATACATTTTTCATCGATTTACTTTGTGTATGATATCTAAATTAAAATTCTCCCCACCCTTAATCTTAAAAAAAGCCTTGTTTAGATTCTCAATCCTTCTATTCCTACTCTTTTTAAAAAAAAGAAGTTGAGAAACTGGGTCATAAGCAGTTATTGTAGAAAAAAATCTACCGGGATACATTCGTTTATAGTCCATATGCTTCACATTGGCAGCGGAAATTGATAAAATAAAACTAAGATAGATTGTTAACCAGCCGCTTAAAATAGTTTTTTAAAAAAGGGAAAAGATTAAATAATGGGACCAGAAAAGGACGATACAAATTTGGGTGAAGAGCTCGAATTAAATATTTTAGAATTATCAGAAACTGATAAAAAAAATTACAGCAGTAATTTTACTGATAATTTTATTTATAAAGAAATGAGACTTTTTCGTAGTTTTAATTTCCATTAAAATTTCCGTAACGGTTGAGTCTCACTTTACTCGTCTTGTCTTGACGGAAATCCCTGAACACTGAAATATAATAAATTCCAGTAGGATTATATTCGCAACCTTGTCATCCTCAGAGCTGTGACGTGGAAAAAAATCTGTTTATTCACAGAGAACTCATCATTATATCAGCCACCACTTGTTACGAAATTACAGCTTCTACTGGGCAAGTACCGTAACCCTTTTTTCAAATTATTATCAGAGGTGTCTTAAAAGACTTACGCCATGCGCTAAAGTGAAGTGAAATGAAATAAATTTCCTGAAAAAATTATCATAGATAATATTAATTAACTATTGTTGAACAATAATCGTAATTTTTTAAATTATATGTTAGAGGTGTTAATCATTTTAATTTTGTGTAATTATAGAATCACTTCTATTGAAATTTGTAAATTCTTTTCAATGTCAATTGTCGTTTACAACTTTTTATTTAATTTGTTTTTTCTATAAATAGCACCGTACAATTATATTTCTTATCAGTTGAATTTTCAACTCGGTTAAATTTTTGCTCGCCATGAGCGAAACCGCTCCTAACATTTTAAAGTAAAATATAAATAAAGTACAAAAGAATATTGTGTTTTTATTAATACAATGCCTTTCTACCAAGTATTGACAGTGATTACCCTAAATGTGATTGTGGAACAACTGCAATTTTTTTTAAGCAGTCTATCCAGGTAATCACGATTAGATCCATATTATTATTTTATGGATTTTTGAATGAAAAAATAGAACATTAAGTAATAATCATTTTTTTTTATTTATTGAATTCGCTTCTGAAGTTACCAAAAAATAAATATGATTAAGAAATTAATAATATTATATGCTACTAAATGTGGATTTAAAGTATTATTAAATAGTCATATCTGAAAACTTTGCCGGAGAAAGCAAATTTTTCCGCGTAAGCGATGATAAACTTTGTTCAACAAGAACAGACTCCGTTATATGTATAATGGTAGCTTTTTTTTTTTAAATCAGTTCGGAATATTTCGATATATTAAAACAAAATAAAATGTTGCAATGTTTGCCGCCTAAGTTGTTGAGTAGTCAACGTCTTTGGCTTCAGCTACGGAGGTTACGGGTTCGAATCCCAGTACGGACAGATTTATAAATTGATTTTTCAATCGATTTATGAATTTCTACTCGAAGGCGCATGGATGTATGTGATGTCTTGAATTTGCCCCTTCCATCCATTCTATCCTATAAACGGAGCGTATCTAGAGCGATTAGCTAACCACTAGTGCTGTCCTAGACCTATCCTTCTATTCCTACTATCTTTGAAAAAAGAGAGGTTAATCAACCAGTTCCCTTAGAAACACTGTTGAGATAAACTCTATTAGGAGACATTCTCCACATTGGGAGCGTACATGGTAAAAAAAATAATGTTTCAAGTTAATTCAAAATATGACTAAAATAGCCATATAAGATATTAGAAATAAAAATATTTAACATTCCTACATATGTTTTCCTCGCACGGATTGTCGAAATTATTAACAGTTAATTTTGCATGATAACAAGTTGTGAGAAAATCTTTTCAGATATATCACTGATTGATACAATTTTCGTCCTACAAAGTTTTCAATTTCAAAATGGAAAATATGTACTCCTCTCCCGCTTACCAGGTGTCAATGCCACTTATCAACATTATCTCTTACTTTCTCACACACAAAATTATCTTTGAGCATCCCGTTATGATAGGATGGAGGGGGGGGGGGAGAAATTCAAGACATCCCATACATCCATGCCTTCGAACAGAAATTCACAAATCGATTGAAAAATCAATTTATAAATCTGTACGTACTGGGCTTCAAATCCATGACCTCCGTAACCGAAGCCAACAACGTTGATCACTCTACTACACAAGCAGTAGAATTGAATGTAGTTTAAAAATCATATTAAATTTATTGTGTCGTATTAAGTTTGAATAAATCATCTTTTTTGCAGGTAATGTCTTCCCTAAAAACTTGTATCTAAACATATAATGATTTTTTTTGTGTTGGGTTAAAATGTAGACGTAATAACGAAGCGGTATGCAGTTAAATGAATATATCAATATTTGATTCTTAAGGGTATATACTTAATTATACTTCACAATTGAAAGCAATTCTGCTTTGTGGGCGTATGTAATTTTTAATTACGCCACTGGTCACCAGGGTGCCTGACAAGATAAACATACAATAATATAACGAAATGATACGTTGAATACATAAAGATCATCAATGTCTTTAGATAAAATATGATCTCATTTTAAACCCCACATTCATTTTAAAATATAGAACATATCTCTAATTGACGCTTTGCAAGGAAAATTCTCACAATATAACATATAGATATATGCAATGTTTTCGTAACACTCTAAATTAACATTGAAAAAAAAATGCCAACCAGAATAAACTTCATATATTTATTTATAAGAGAAAAAGTCAAAAATATTTGGTTATGTATTTACAGATGATGATATAATATAACTTTAAATATTACAGGCATGCATTTCACAGTATATTCGAATCTTACCACACGCCCTAGTAGCAAGAAAAACTTTCTTTTGTAATTAAATAAGTTGAAATGTCACATACCAACCAACAGAGGGCTGCAGAGTTTGAAAAGATTTTCGAACTTTTTTCACTTATACAAATGTGCCTAAGCAATAATTTCATCACAACGCCATTTGAAAATTGTACGTTTTGTGGATTAAAAAGCTAGATTTTTATCCACAAAACACACTTTATGGTAAATATCTATGACTAAAGCTTTCTAGTCATAAATATTTAGCATAAAGACTACAATTGAAACGGAGTGCTACTCCGGTTCGTGAACATTGCAAGATGTCGTTTCAGCGATATGGTTACAAAATATTGAAAATACGGTTTATGAAAATTTTCTTTGCGATTCCTGTTAACAGTGCTACAAAGCAAACAAAAACATTATCTTTCACTTGAAAAAATCGTAATCATTCAATGAAAATTGTACTCTTTTGATTTTAAAATAAAAACATCATTTTTTTTCAAATTGACGATGAAAACATAAACATTATTAAAATGAGTAAGTACTTACAAAATCTTTTTCAATTAATCTTTTCCTTAAATTTGAATCGATCAAATTATGTACTTTCTTTTGTGTGACAACACTTGTGTGAATTCAAATTTAATATTGAAATTCCATCGAGCACCTTCAGCCGAAATTTTAAATTGTATAAAAAAATCATCCTTTCTGTCAGTCTATGGGTACCATGAATTTATTTATTTCATCAATAAGGATGTAGTTTTTTTAGCATTTAAAGTATAGCTCAAGGGAATGCAACATTTGGAGCCTATTGCAATATCAGACGAATGCTTCAACACCGATGTTTCAGTATTTCTTATTAAATAAATTCGGTATTGAAATAACACGAACACCAGAAAAACAGTTTTGGTAATACCGGTATTGCAATCCCTATTGGAGCCATTCTCAGAAAATACGGATAAAACCATTTATACATACAGATTTTGACATACATACTGAAAGAAAAAAATAAAGCATCGTGCATGTATAACAAATTATTAAAATATAGATTTTACCTTTATTCTACCGTGTTGTCGAAGATGTAATTGAAGGTAAGATATTGCGCAGTGGAGTGGAGTGAGGACGCGTGACGCAAATCTGGCGACATATTGTGTTCGCTTTACTGGTTACCAACTCTTGTTTATGTAAGAAGAAATGCCACATACAGAAACTTCTTATACGTGTATACTCCGTTCAGCGCATTTAGTTGAATCTAGCAAAAAAATCTTTTAATAATGACCGATTTTACAAAGTATTTTTTTTCAAAGAAATTGTTTAATAATCGATAGTATACGTCACAATATTGCCAAAATAAAAATAGTGATCTAGTCCAGGCCCTGTTTTTCTATATCTACTCTCTCTGAAAAAGAGAGCTTGAATAACTAAGAAACACGAAGTTCTCGTAAAAAAACTTATGTTGATGCCATTGAAAGTCTATATGCTCCACATTGGTTGTGGGCATGATTAAAAAATGCAGTATTATCAACAGTATCTTAAATTTATATATGCTAATAAAAATTATACATCGTTACTACACTGGCAAAAGTGGGTAAGTAACAAATTAATAGTAATGAGTAAATAGTGAATGAAATTGGAGTTTTTGACATAAAGTCTCTAGCCTCGATATTGTATGTGAAATATATTATAATATCAAAATAAAGATGTATTTATCGGCATTATGTAAAATTTGAATCATTCAAATTATATACACTCCCACAGATTTTGTCACTAACGACCCGGGTTTCACCTAGTGTACATAATTTGAATGATTCAAATTTTATATTGAAATTCCACCAAGCACCTTCAGTCGAAATCTTAAATTATGGCATTATGTAAATTTTGGAGTCAATAAGAAATAGGTTCTCTTCTGTTAATTTATATTTTAAGTATTACAATCAATTAATAAAAACACAATATTCCTTTGTGCTTTATTTCCATTTTATTTAAAAAAGGTCAGAACCGGTTTTGCTCATGGCGAGCATTGTCAACTGATAAGAAATATATATAAACAGTGCTATTTATAGAAAAATAAATTGGAATGAAAAGGTGTTAACAAAATTTGGCATTGAAAAGAATTTACAAATTAACATAAATTTAGTAGAAGTATTAATGTTAAAATTTGTAATTCCTCCTAAATTGCAGGTATCAAATAATTATAGTATCACCTATACCTGCTCTATACAATTTGTTTTACGAAAACTGTTTGTTATAAAGATGTTTTTTATTGAAGAGTAAAGGTAGAAACATCGGACTAAAACAAGACTAGTAGAAAAACTGATTGCACTCAATTTATTCGTCTTAAGAGATGGATAAAGAATTTAAACAATACATACATCTACGGTTTTGAACAAATATTTAAACAATGTTATTTATACAAAAATTCTTTTCATTTTTCTTGAGATTTCTTTCGTGGTATATGTCTGTGTTGTTTGTTGAGTTAAGAACGCTTCAAACAAAATACTTATTGGAATTAAAAACGAGCTTATACGTAAAATGCAAACAAGCGAATTTTCCACCATTTTCCTGCTGAACGTAGTATAGACGTCTAGAAATGCTTATCAGTTAGAAAGCGGTACACCGCTTCGATATTATTGGTTGTGTAAGACGACGGTGAAGTGAAAATGTGTCTCAATGTTTCCACCTCAACCCTTCCATAAGATGCTGCCAGCGATATGTCTCGCGTCATGATATTCTCATTACACCGCCTAACACTGTATTGTGCGACGAAAAACCTGTTTACGTAGATAGGGAGAGGCAAATAAGAAGTGTGGAAAAGCAGCCATTGATGACGATATGTTAAAAACGGGGTGATTTAAGTAATTCCTCTTTTGTTTGGGGCATAGGCGTCACGCTGTGACAGATTGCAATTAAGTTTGATAAACGGTTGCGTTTGATTTGATGTTTCGATAGTAAAAGATTATCGATAATTGATGACGTATGCAAGTCTTTGTAAACTTTTCCCGCGTAGAATGACAGATGATTGAGAACTCGCCAACATAAAAAACGACTCAACAGATCTAGTTATAATACCAACGTAACAACTGAAAAAATATCTGTTTTCTTAACAGTTATTTTAAATTTAGAAAATGAACTTCCGCTTTATGGTTGTAAAAGAACAATAATATTAGCTTACTTTAAAATAAATATTCATACTGAAGTAATTAATAACGTAATAATATATTAATACATTCGTTTAAGTTATAGAATGATGAACATTTTTAATAAATAAATTAAATTTAGAGATTGAATAAACTTATGTATTTATTAAAGCATTTTTATAATATAAGTGTTTTTGAAGAAAGTTTTATTAATGTGTAGCCTCGTTCAAATATACATCAGTTGAGAATAGTTGCAATACGCGGAAACGGTACTGGTTATTTTTTTATAAAATTCTGGAAATATGCAAGAAAATTGTGTTTATTTTCATAAACAAAAAGATAATATTTTAAGAAATAATGATTGCATTTAATACTGTTATCAATTACATTGATGTGGTAAGACTTTGTTAAGAACGCGGTGATATGAGAGTGGACTAAAGAGCTCTTTTACCACATCCAAAGTGAATAAGTGAAGATAGACCTGGCTTGAATATGTCTTGCAGATGCCTCAAGAAAGTCTGAATTCCACTGATGACCATCCATATGAGATGACATGGGAGGAAGCAATACGATTGGTGGAGACAGAGAATCTTGGAAAAACCACGTCGTCGCCATATTCTCCGGATAGGGATTGGACATGGTTCAAGAAATATATTATATGCGTGTAATTTTCTCATACGATCTCATTTTGAAAAGTCTGGTTGAGACATTCAAGAGTTTATGTTCAAAATAATAAGCGGAAAGATTGTTTATTGATTTGGCATTTACTTAGTAGAACTCCATTTTAATAGGGTAAAATATCAAGGTATTTCAGTTCTACAGTTTTTAAAAAGTTAAAGGTTGATAGCTATTTCGGCTTACGCCATCGTCAGAACTATCTAGTACTATATAGTTCTGACTAGTAGAACTATATAGTTCTGACGATGGCGTAAGCCGAAATAGCTATCAACCTTTAACTTTTTAAAAACTGTAGAACTGAAATACCTTGATATTTTACCCTATTTTTATTGGAAAGATTGTTTATCAATTTATTTATTAATCTTTATCTTTAAATAACAGTGGCTTTTCGTGACCTAAAATCTTGGGTGGGCTAAAGAAAAATTTAGCATTGTTATACTATCTACGAAATTGTGCATGTTTCCACTTCACCTTATACATTAATTAACATGCAAAATGCAGGTCGGGCTAAGCCCACCTAGCCCAGTACGTAGAACCGTCACTGTTAAATAAGTATTATCTTTTTTCCAACCAAAAGTCAAAATATTATTTGACATTTATCCAAGGTTTATATCCAAGAAGGTTAGTTTATTTTATAGATTTTGAGAAAGTTATTGTTTTAAATTAAAGGTATAAAGCTTTTCTCTAAAGATAAATCTTCTCTAATCAATTTATTGATAGGTAAGCCAGGTTGAAGTTTTAGAATGGACTTACAACATTAACGAACTTAAACTGTTATATAGACATATACAATAATATCACTTACTAATATGTTTATGAACTTAAAAATATGTTACGTTTATTGTTTTTATTTTTATTAAGGTGAACCACTAGACAACGCAACCTTAAGAGAATAAAAAAAGTGCTTCTTTTTATTTTAATCGCAGCTCCGCCGATATAAGGCGAATAAAAATCATTCCCCAGATCCCACATCTCCCCCATCCCCCTAAGGCTCTCACACGTCGTCTCACACCCCGGTTGCCTCCTTAATGTCGTTTTTCACTTGCTTCAAACCAGTCACTGAATGTTTTACGATTTAGTAAAATATAGCAACACCATAGCAACTTTTTGTAACCAGCCTAAATTAAATGAATCGATAGGTATATTGTCTATGATCCAGAATAACTGGTTTTATTTTCCTACAGTAAACGAAGACGTAACTGGCAATTGATTACATAACCAAGGCCATAAAGAATTAAAGAAAAGTCACCAAATGTCTTATTTCCAATTATACCATAGTGCAACTAACGTAGCTGACGGAATCCTCTTCAATTTACACTACAATGGATCGTCTTACAACCTCCGGTTATGTTTACTCATTTAAGAACGTAACAATTAAAAATAAAAAATAATTTACTTAGCACACTTTCGATGTAAAACTATATGGAATCGATCATTAAAGTATTCACTATTTTGAAAAGTAAGCTCACTTCATACGTAGCTTAAGTGATATTAAATATACTGAGTGTACGTATATTTAGAATTCAATCTACTCCGATTTGACGTAAAGAAAATCTCATGGCAAATATGACGTTGAAAACTTATCGAATGAGTCAAAGTTACCCTAGGTTGAGATTAAGCCAGCGTGTCCTATTTTATATTGTATATATCATCATAGAGTACGGGTTTTCAAAATAATCAACAATGAATTACAAAACAAAGCAATGAAAGCCAACTGTCAAAGCTAAATATTATATGCAAAGAGAAGGATTACCTTACTTATAGTCTTAATAAAAACACAATACTCCTTTGTACTTTATTTCCACTTTGTTTAAAAAGGTCAGTACCAGTTTCGCTCATGGCGAGCATTGTCAACTGATCGCCATAAGCAAAACCGGTCCTGACCTTTTTGAATAAAGTGGAAATAAAGTACGAAGGAATATTGAATAATATAATGCTTTTCCACCAAGTATTGACAGTGAAACCCTAAAAGTGATTACTAATAGTCAATTCTTCATTCCCATCTTCAAAAATTTTCATAAAAGAGGTGAAGTTTTTGTATTACAACCAGTTCTGATTAACAATATGATCCACAGCATGGTTTATATAAATTTTAAATTAAAATTGAACAGTATGTTAATATGTACTACAAAAATGATTATTCATGATAGAAAATTCTTTATCTAGCAGTAAATAATAATTATAAATCCATCGCTGATAAAGTTGTCAATACAAATTATAAGAATACTTACAAGATTAAAATTACAAAAATAAAGAAAACATGTAAGAATTCTTTCTGTTGTTTTAAAAAAGCGTTATGGTCGGTGAACCATCTTGCCCCCCCTTGTCTCCCCAGTTTCTTTAATTAATCTCAAGGAATCCCCTAGTCTTCCCCATCCACCCGCGCCTCTTCGCGCTGTCTCCACGCACTCGAGAGCTTTATTGTATACCACACGGGGATGATGCGGATGGGAGGGGAGATGAGGGATGGTGTAAACAAAACAGACACACGAGCTAAAAGCAACCCCAAACCTTAATTATTACAATCCATAAAATGATCAAAACGAAACAAAACACAATTTTATTAATATTGTATATTTATGTAAGTTTAAAGGGACAAAAAAGTATACAAAGGTCTTTATTATAACGTGAATTAAAAAAAAAACAGTATTTAACAAATGTGTAAATTTGTAAAAGTGTTTTTTAAATTCCAATTTCGGCATACGTTTTTGACGATATTTTTCTCCGAATCAAAAAGAAAAACTAAATAATTTTCAAAAGAATTAAGATGATTTTATTTAGAAAAAAACTGTCAATTAAATTTCTCAAACAATAAACAAGTTTTTAAATGATTTTTACCTACCTAATTGTTATTTTAGTGTAAGTTAAACAATGATTTCAGTGAGAATCCATTCTACTGTCAAATCCTTAGATTTTTTAATTATATTATAATTTTATGAATCGATTGATACGAAAGCATCATAAATTGAACATAAATAAAAATATGTATGCATATTGAACTGAAATATAAAATTTGCCATAACATAACTATACAAGCAAGTATGTTAGTTATTAAATGCACCTAAATAATTATTTTGTTTATGGTAAATTTCACTGCACGACAACGCCATTTGTTATTATATAAGATTTAAAAAACGAATTAGATTTTCAATATATCATTTTAGAATCGGCAGTGTCGCCAACCGTCAATAAGCGACGGCTGAATTTTTCGCGGCGGCGGTTGCCAACGTCAGATATCACCACGCACCGCAATCATACCAACAGCACCCATACCGCAATTTCACCCGCAATTTATACACAAATTCGCAATAGGGGAGTAATTTTTTAAAAAGCCGATTTTTTTAAAATAAGAAAATATTACCAATCAAAAATTAATCAAGCAGCATATCTCGTCGTATTTAAAAAAAGTTTTGGATTTAAAAAATAGATGTCATGTTTTCCAAATTAACCTAGAGTGGAGATAGAAAAAATAAAGCTAAGACAGAAATGGCAGTGGTTAGCTAATCGCTCTCACTATGTGCCGTTATTTTAAGAATGAAATGATGGGAGAGAGTTTTAAGACATCACAAACACTCATGACTTCGAACAGAAATTAACAAATCGTGCTATTCGTCTTGAGATTTGAACCCGTGAGATTCGTCACGGAAGCCAACGACGTTAATCACTGCAGAGCGTACCTGACACGAGTTAATTATTTATATTTAACTCGTGTCTAATGATCATGTGAACTATTTGTTCACATGATCATTTGCTCACATTTGATAATCGCAGCTACGTGATATTATAAATATGATGACAGAAAAGAATTCTTCTAAACAATACTAATTATCAACAAACACAGGCAGAACGAATTTTTTATGTTTATCATGCACCAAACAAATGTCCTGACTACGTTCTTAAGGAGTTGGTGGCTGTTCTGTTCGTCTTGCGTTGAAAGAAAAACACCCAAATAGCTTTTCAAGTATTCGGTAGCTCTATAAAATAGTGTTGAAACATACAATTATTTATTATCATAAACAAAAACTATCTTAAGCGATACCTTCATGGATTGATGAAGATGAAGATCTTGAGAGTATGGAGGCGAATTAATTAAAAAAACAAATTGATTGTTTCTTTTAAAAATAAATAATTTAAATTAAGTAACTAGAAAGTGTAATAGTTTATGGAGCGAATTAAGAACAATCTTATTCCGTAATAAAAATAAAACGTGACGTTGATATTGTGCAATCTGGTAAAAAATAATCATGATCGTTCACCTATTGTTTATAATACTATAAGATGTGTGTGAGTATTTTTGTATGGCAGTGGCACCCATCTTCGCACACCCTATTTTGCTTCTCAGCCTTCTCAAACCTTCACTTGAGTATGTGTTAACTCACGCATAGGACATACATACGTACTTGCGTATGCAGATGAGCACCGTGTAATGGGAGATACAATAATATTATTTAAATTTAAAATACAATAAACTTTTAATAAGATTTATTATTTTGGATGGATTCGGTGAATTTGTGGAAATCAATGACAATACATATCTGTAGGAAAGTTAATTATAAGTAATAGGAAAGTGTCAAATGATTATACATGGGATCAGAGTAACCGATAATATACGCTAAATATGAATATAAAATCAGTATAAAAAACTTAACACAACATGTCAAATGGAACATCTTTAAATAAACCATAGAGCATATTTGATATATAGCCGAATTAAAGAAAAAAAATATTTCGTTATTCACATGAATTATCAATTTCCTTGATTTCAACATTGGTTATTTAATATTTTCGTATTTGCAAGTAAGTTTTCTAGAGAATCGCATTATTTTTTTGCGGGATTTTTAGTAAACTTTCGGGAAAAGCTACCCTTTATTTTTAAAGCTTATTTATTGAAATAATTTACGGGTTTATATGTGTATTTAAAAATAATGTTTTTTTAACTTTCTGAATAAAATTCGTAAACACTCACAAGCCCTTAATTCCAGAGTTTTATTACGTCAAAATATTAAGAACAATAAATAATACGCTGGACGTAGTGAATAAAATAAAGGGAACAAATTAAATGGTCAGAATTTAAATCAATTTTTTATCAGAATAAAAATATTAACGGTCAGAATATTTTATAACCATTTTGGTAAGGTAAGGTTAGGTTTTTTTTTTAATTTCATTTAAATTATGACTATTTACACTGACCGATATATTATGACCATTTAATACAAATTTTGACCAATTTAATGTAAATTCAGACCGGAAAAATACGAGTCTTAAATAAAGCATAAATAATATAGGAGTATTACGTAACTCGATGATTTTGCCATGGCACGGATCATTGAAAATGAATTGTGCTCAGGAATAAGAAATTGTAGAAACAGTAGAATTTTCTTTGGTCGGTATTTAGCATACTCACGCACACAATCCCACCAGTGTGTGAATGCATGAATACATTTTCAGGTCGGAGGTGTGCGTGTTTTCATCAAGGGCGCTCACGTATTAACATTATACAAGTTTGCATGTGTTTACATACATGTACACGTGTGAAAAGTTTTGCCGGCGTGTGCGTGCATTGTGAGAAATGATTCTTTTTGCCAGTTGTTTACTAACTTAATATGTTCTTGAGAGAAGAGGTGGCAGCTTTTGTTAGATTCACTTTCATAATATACGTATCCCGGGAACACTTTTGTGCTCTCATTCTTCCATTCGGGGTTATAGAGACTTTTCTTTGACATCTCATACATTGTAATCTTTTGTGTGTTGGTATTATCGCTACATACGTCATCACTGCGGTGAAGTTTTCTCAAGATTATTCATCATGGAATAAATATTTGAAATTACGTTAAGTTATTTGAAATATGTAAGATGATGAATACAATACATCTTTTCCGAACAGGATACTCTATTATTAATTAAATGACACATGTGCTAAATAGATGCATGTTATTCTTTTAAAAATACATTCGAATCTTATATACATATCTCTCTCCCATATTGTTTTATTTCAATTGTAAGAATGCCCATGCTCAGTTCTGAATTGAACATTTTATTGTTCGACTATTCATTGATTTGAAATTTGTTTAAATATCGACTGTGGACAGAAAAAAGAGGCACAAAAAACGTGTTTTGATGATTTTAGGTCATATGCAAATTACGAAACATCCACAAGCTTGAAACGTACGGATACTTCTAAACTGATGTTTAATTGACATAATCTAATTTTAATTAAAGAAATTGTCTAGGAAAAACCTTTATTTCAGTCTTTTTTCTTGGTTTCAATTTTCACAAGCTTCTTTTTTTCAAAACTTAAAAGCTAAATTTAGATACTAATTCGGCATGTACAGCTTACGTCCTTTTGATAGAACGTGTATTAAGTTAGATTCATTGTGATAATTGAAAAAAGCTGTTTTGGAAAATCTTTAGGTTACGTCTAGGGCATCCAATCCCGGGATCCGGGATCCCGTAATCCCGGGATCCCGTTCAATTTTCTGATCCCGAAATTCCGGGATTGACATGGTCGCGATCCCGGGATTTCGGGATTGAGAAATTTGGAGTAAATCTCGAAAAGTGAGATGAAATTGGCAAATTGTCGATTCCAATTTCCCCGGTGAGCTAAAAAAAAAAAAACGAGGTTTCGTGAGAATTCGGGGAAAAAGTATACCAAATTGAGGATTTCAAATTCCTCGGTGAGCTAAAAAAAAAAAAAACGAGGTTTCGTGAGAATTCGCGGAAAAAGTATACCAAATTGAGGATTTCAAATTCCTCGGTGAGCTAAAAAAAAAAAAACGAGGTTTCGTGAGAATTCGCGGAAAAAGTATACCAAATCGGAGATTTCAAATTCCTCGGTAAATTTATCTCAATCCCGGGATCCCGGGATCCCAGGATTGAAAATTTATCAATCCCGAAATCCCGGGATTGGAAAAAGGCTCCGGGATTGGATACCCTAGTTACGTCCATTTTCCTTTCCAAATCCTATATATTATTTGACGTCGGAAAAGATGTACTAGTAGATTTTTTAAGTTGATGTTATAAACGAAGTAAACATATTATATAACTCATGCACTATAGAAATTTTATTTGTAGTTCGAGCTGTGAATCAATACAAAAAGTTATTTTACGGAAATTCTGTTAAAAATATAAAATTTAGATTAAATAATTTATTGTTGATTGAAACACTATTTAAAATCATAATTGATGTCTTTAAACGAGTTAGCAATTTCAAGTGATAAAAGAATATTAAGACTACTCATTACATACGAAATATTTTAAGGGGCTGTTCCTATAACTTCTTGGAAATGCTTTTTAACGTTGATCTTATTGGGTTTCAACGTTCATGGCTTCCGACCACGATGTAGGTAATTTATCAATTGGTTTTTGAACTTGTGTTCACTGGCATGGATGTCAGCTTCTTTACATTCCCTCCAACTTATTTTGATCCTAAAAACGTGCCGTGGCGTGCGCTTGGGGTCTTCGAATCTTAGGGTTCTCAAAAATACATACTTTTGACCCACATTTCATTATTTATTTAAATTTACACGCAGCTCTTACTATATATTAATATTGCAACAATTGCTACCAAGTTCGAATAATTTTATATAGTCAAGTGTGACAATTAAAATTCAATGCACATATAAGTTGTGAATGTTAAAATCACCCGGAGAAAGTTTATCTCTCAAGAATACACGGAGCACGGCGCTTTTTTATTTTATTTTTTGAAAGTCCATGTCCGCTCCCTATATGGAACACATGGCCTCCTGATGGAAATATCTGATAAAAGTTTTTTTATACGAGGACTGCTTGTTACTCAGCTGCTCAACCTCCCCTTTTTCGAAGAGAGTAGGGATATAAAAGATAAGGTAAGAACATGACTAATAGCTAGCTAATCCCTCTTACTGTGTCCCGTTATTTTAGGATTGAAAGGTTGGGAGGATATCTTTAGACATCACAAACATCTATGCCTTCGAATCTAAAAAATGCTGTTCAAATTTAAAAAAGCACGTGAGATCCGGCCTGAAAGTCAATAACGGTAGCCGACGGGGCACAGACCCGACTATTGACTAATTAATGACATATTTTCTTAAAAAAAACCACGTATGAAATAATTTAATGAGTGTTATTCCATTCATCATCAACAATTCCAACAGTTGCCGATGTCAAACTTATAAATTAAGACCGTCAGTTCAAGGTCGTTCGTAGACTCGAATGTCTGATATTTGCCAAAACGAAAAACCTAGGTCATTTGTGACAAAACGTATGGAAGTGTGAACAATCTTAAAGATTAAAGTTTAGATACCTCGTTTGGTCGATTTAAAGATAAAAAAATCTCACGTAGTTGTAGTTATATGCAGGGGTGGGCTGAAGGGGGCCCGGAGGGGCTCGCGCGAGCCCCTTGTTAAATTTTACAAAGGCCGGCGAGCCCCCTGTTAATCAGATTTTTTTTTTGGATCAAATTAGTATTTAACTGAAATTTCTGACTTATATATTATCTACAACATCTTCAGTTTACTCTAGTACATTTTTAGTCATTAATATTGATAAGTTTACGGTAAATTGCATACATTTACATATTATAAGTGTGTTAAGTAACAATCGATTGGCCATTTAAATTTAATTATTGCATATAATTGCGTAAGAGTGATAAATAAAATCACTTCTTCCACAGAATACTAAGAATTGCTTTGGGATTAAACGAGCTACTTGTTAACGTATTGGCAGCCCATCGCTGGTTATATGGATTTAGTGTTTTATTCAGCCATTTGTTGTGTGATGCAGCAGTAATTAATAGGCGAGCAAAATAAGTCTCGAGTTGACACGTACGTACAAAGTGTCGAGATCACCTCGTCCGAGAAAACACAGAGGCGTGCGTAACAAGGGGTTTCCGATCACGTATGCGCGGCCGACCAGAAAAAGACGCTGCGGGCCGGATGTCGGCCACAATGAACGGGTTGATGCATCATGGATGGGCGGACGGACGGACACTGGCGCGCCTCCTTCTTTTTTCTCGCACTGCAAGTTTGTACGAAGATATTATTCTCACAAGACACTTACGAAGGCGTGAAGTGACGGGTGGGTCACAAAAATAGGCAACATCATAATATAGTCTAATTTAATATTACAATTTGGTGTTTTCTTTCACTGCCTATCATACTTACTATAAAACTGATATCACTTTTAAAAAAATACCATGAAATTCATCGATAATGTGATGGCAAAGTGTATAGATGCAGTACTTTTCAAGTATCATTTTCCAAGTTTTTTTCACAAGCCTAAATTATATTTCTTTTTAGTATAATTTTAGTACCTTTTAAGTATCATTTTCCAAGATTTTTTCACAAGATAAAATTATTTTTTAAATTGCAAAATAATAGAGCTGACTTCAATATTTACATGGGTTTTAAAAGATGTGAGTTCTAACCACGTGATAATAAACCAATAATATTGTTAATAGAAAAAATAAAAATAAATGTGTTGGTATGCTATTAATGCTTGATTTTTATGTCAAAAAAATCCCTCCCAATTTTCCAATTCTACAAAATAACAGGCTGTAGCGATGGCGATTAGCTAATCACTGGTCCTGTCCTAACACTATCCTTTATATTTATATCTTCAAAAAAAGGGAGATCGGGAAACTGATTACACTCAGTTCTCGTAAAAAATCTGTTTAACTGTTCCACATTGGTAGTGGACATGAAATATAAAAAAATATATTTTTTTTCTTAATCGAGGCCTAGAGCCTAACTAGCCTTAATTATTAAAAAGTCAAACCAATTAAAAAAAATAACAAAATGTGTCAAAAGCAGATATAACAGTGGGTCATTGCAGTACCGAAATTTTTAGTTATATTTGTCATAAGAATAATAATTTCCTTAAATAAACGGCATTTTTTTTCTTGTATGTATTATTAATATTGGTGTGAGTATTATGTAATAATAATAAATGTTTGAAATTTTCGAGATATTAATCCGAATTTTTGATAAAAAAAAATTCAATTCGAAAAAGCAGTTCTCACATATATTATGAACTTCCAAAACGTAACGAAAATTAAGATATATTACTTCAATTTGTAAGTTTCCTGAGACGTAATTTTCATCTGCAATCATTAGAAAAAAAAATATTTGGAAATTGAATTTGAATTTGGAATCAATTTGGAATTTGAATTTTCTCAGGCCACCTGTTTTACACGTAGTGCGGCCGTTATATGCCGTACATCGAACGGAGCGCACAAAGAACGTAAGTACCGTATTTTTAGCCGTGACAAAATAGCCAATTTGACACGCCGCGCCGACACTACCAAATCGATCAAAAAACATCGAATCGTCCCATAGAATAAAACTCGAATGGTGTAAACCAATAAATATTCCCTCCAATATGCTTTGTGCTATCACCCATACACTAAAAGATCCGAAAAAATGTCAATACCATGTAAAATTTGATAATCTCTTTCGAATAACTACATTGTTTCATTAATATCGATGTTTTGTTTGATATAGCTTAAAATTGAGGCAGAGTGATTCTGAGATTCACCAGTTTTTTAAAATTTATTTATGCTTTACATCACTATCCAAAAATATAATATTGACTTACAACAAGCACTATTTCAATTAATACAATACCCACTATTAAAGTATTCCATGAACGTGTTTTGTTTCTTTGGAAAGCATCTTCAGACTAACTGTCGTAAGATTATTTATGAATAATTTTAAGAATAACAATCAATGTTTACTTTAATAACTATATATTTCAGAGCTATAAAAAACATCTAATGTGCATATTTTTTTATATTATAAAATATATTGAGTGCTTGAAATACTAGACAATTACTTTCCTATTCATTGAAGATTTTTTTTTCTCAATTCACTTTTAATCTAGTTTTATTTTTTATTTCAAATCAGTAGTTTTCATTGGTAAGAGGTCCAAACACCTTAAAATTATTGATGAAATAAAGCATAATAAATTGCAAGCTACGACTATAATTAAATTAATGAGATCCATTGGAAAATTGTAAATGAATTCTGAATATATCAACACCTTTTCGAAGTTATGAAAAACATTTGAAAAAAGTTAAAATTAAAAAATGCTTTAAAATATTTTAGTGCAAACAAAAACAAATGAACCTAAATATTGACAACATTTAATTACACACAAAAAATCTTCACATACGCAAATAAAGTTGAAATTTTTTTTTTTGAGAAGAGTCGTCGTGAATAAAAAGCGCTTGTTTGATTACCCACATTACGCAATCCTTTTAAAAATTGTGAGTTGTTTTAAAAGATCTAAATTGTCATAAATTTCTTCATTGTAGGGCATACATATTGATAATTTGTGACGTTTGAAAACTAACCAATGAATGAACGTATCCAGATCATGAGCCAAGTCTTCTATTTTCAAATATATTTGAAATAAAGTCGTTTTTTTTACTGTTATTTCAGAAAAATAATCATTAAATTAACAAAACTACAATCTATTGGGTGCTAAAATTACGGGACTTCTGAGTCACGATTGGTTATTGTTAATTAGTATAAAAAAAACAGTCAATCACTTTTAGATTATATGAGGTTTCTAACGTATATTAAAAGCATAAGATTCTTGCTTCTTTTATAAACAAGAGTTACGTAAATAAGTTTTGTAATTAATGTAAAGAAATTTATGTTGAACGTCAACTCCACTTAAGTTTGTTGTTCGGATAAGTTGGCATATTGAGTCGTGAGTATCCTTTTGCGAGAAACATACCGCAAAATTACGTGTACAAACATACAGCCATAATAAATTATTTACAACACACACGAATTCTGCAAAATATGTAGTATATCAAGATATAGTATAGTTGATGTATCATTTCCAGGTAACGAAATACACTTAACCACTTCACATTGTGTAATAAATAATAAATATGTATTTTTTTAAAATATTTGAAGTGGCGATTATAAATTGAATTATAACTATACGTACAACATAATTATGTGATAGTTACTATGGTGATATCAAAATTGTTTTTAAATCTCTCTGCAATAATATAATAATTATAATCACTGAGAACAATATGCTTTGCTAATCTAGTGTACATTTTCACCTATTGCAAAATAATTCCATAAATATAGAAATATTAAATCATCGAAAAGCTATAATCTACCAACAAATACCTAATTGGAAAAGAAGATTAAATTTGGGTTGACGAGTATTATAAGATAAAAAGTAAAATAAACATGCAGTTGTTTTTCATTATTAAAAAATTAATACTGCAATATTTTCAATTTTCAAAATGAGTTTTTGTTGTTGCCAGTTATTATAAATATAATATATTTAAAAATAAAACATTCCCATCTTGCGTTTCGCTCCTTACAAACATTTTCTACCGATAAAAAAAATGATTTTTATACAAAATCAATAAAGGTTGAATAGACTAAGTCAGGGGTGGGAAACCTTTTCTTCCCTAAAGGCCGCATTCATTTTTCTGATTCGACATAAGGGCGCAGTAAGCATTGACTAGAGAATCTTTGACCGGACACAAGGATTTATGGTCAGATTATGTCAGGAATTTACGAATTTACATAAATTTACAGAGTTGGCCAGAAGACCGCACCAGAGTACCCAAAAGGCCACAGGTTCCCTACGCCTGGACTAAGTAGATCAGTAATAGACATATAAAAATAATGGATAGTGATTCAAAATAGTGACACTCAAATGTGTATAATAAAATTGTTTAAAATATAAATAAATTAATGTATTAACAAGCGCATGAACAATCAATTCAGTAAAAAAATCTAAGTAACAATAAATTCAAATGTATATTTAAAATATACGTAATCAAAATAAGTAAATGATTTTTTTTACTATATTATCGATAATATAAAATTCTATGTTATTTATAATTAATTCTTTTGTTTGTAAGAATTGATATACATTTTGATAAATTCATCACAATGTACCCTATGCTTGGGTTTTCATGATATCTTGTATTTATAATAATTTTATTTATGATACAGGGGTTTATAATATATTTGCGCTTGTTGAAAAAGGTTAATGCTCACATATTAAATCTAATATAAGTGAACGTTGTAATGTGAAATAAATGCACACAGATAATTTTCTGGTTGTAATTTAGCGTCATGACTTTACGCGCGCGGGCTAGCCTCATCGCCTTACTACTCCTTGTCAATACCTTCGTTCATTCTTCGTGAATGTTTTCTACTCGTAGCACAGTGGGAAAAACACATTTTTATGAACAAACACTTTGAACAAGTACGTTTGTTGTCTAAATCTGTATATAAAATCATTTTTTTTAAACTATGTATTAATGGGATTCTTTGTTGAATTACGCAAAATTAATACCTGAAAATATTTTAAGAAAATTCATAAAAATAATTTAGCAATTTATATGATTTTGCGAGAACTTTTGACATTAATAAGTTGAATGAATTAATGTCAAAAATTCTCGCAGTCATATCAATTAGGTTAACAATAATGGCTCGTATTTTTCTTGTCAGAATTTAAATAACACTGGTCAGAATATATCGGTCAGAATAAATAGTCATTTAAATTAAATTAAAAAAAACCTAACCTAAACCTATTAACGAAAATGGTTATTAAATATTCTGACCATTTAATTTGTTTCCAACAATAATTAAACTGAGCGATTCACTTTTATGTTTGTATATCAACGATACAAACTGTTTGCCGCTAGTCAGTTCATGTACATTCGTGCACTTGAAAAAACTTGAAGATGCTGAAAAGCGAAACCCCCGGCCGTTATCGACAAAACTTATGGAAGAGTACAGAATAAAAATAATTCCCATTTGATAATTAAATATGTTTGATTATTTTGTTACTCCATTTGTTGTGTAACAAATTGTGACACGAGATTCGCCTCTATAAGAAGCATTATCAAACAGAAAGTCTGACGAATAAACTAAAAAATTATTCCAATTCGTAAGTTCTTAATTACAATGTAAAATTCGGGGATTATTCCGTTTCTACTGGATGTAGTGAGGTGGTTTTTTGGCTCATATTAACTATACACATACAAGTATTGAATTAACACCATAAATCGAGTAAAAAATGATACATTTTCTTGATTTATGAATAAAAAATAATAATAACAACAAATTAGAATATCATAATATTGCTATCCCCGCTCAATCCTTACATCCTTGGTCACATAAAATCTCATCTTTTATCTCCAACAGACTATTAAATATCCCCCTTTCAAAAAATAATTATCACTTAAATACCATTAAGCAAATAATATTATATAATGACGGCCACAAAAGTCGAGAAAACTAACATTTTTCCATGGTACATTGTTGATCATTAATGTTGTTGAAAAATATAAAAAATCAACACCACTAAGCATATAGGAAGCATTTCTTTATATTTTCAATTGTATTCTAATTAAAAATCGTAAAATTTAACGTTTATGAGAAAAGTTAAATACACCAAAACTTATGATATTTCATTACAACCACATAGATATATGATATACCAGCGGTCGGCAAACTTTTTGGGACCACTAAATTCACAATTTTAATCCAGCGGACCACTAACTGGACTTTTGTGTTAAATATTACATATTGAAATAAAAGTCATCAAATACGTCTAAAAATACACCAAGTTCATAAAATGATGTCAGACTTCTCTGCGGACCACCAAAATTTTCTCGCGGACCACACTTTGCCGACCGCTGTGATATACAATGTATTGAAAAATTAAAAACATATTTGATAGTAATGGTTGTATGTTATAAAAATAAAAAAACAAGTATCCCACATATCTAGAATTTATATGACTATTGTCTTTGAACAGTTTTTGATAAACATAACAGAATATGGTCGAGTCTATGGTCGTAATGATTTAAATCTTCGAATGGATATTAGTAATATTTACTGTCGACTTTTATTTGAAAATAGAACTGTGTTATTGTTTATGTTGTTCTGACAGAAAGGAAATTAATATTTGTGAATAAGCGTTACGATTCAGTCACATTCGTAATATTATAAGTCGGTCTCATATGTTATGTTATGACTGTGTGGACAAATTGCACCGGTTTGAAATTACAAATCTTAATTTGAAATTGCAGCCATCACGATCTTTTAATTTATAATCAGGGAAGAGCGATGCAAATGCAATGGCGAGCCGAGAAAGTGCACAGAATAAATAACTCAGCCAAACACAAACCTATTTGTTATTGACACTCGCAAATAGTGTGTGGGATAACACAGCTCTGTATTAATTTCCAGATACATTTAAACACCCAGTTCTTACATAACACTACATCTGTAAGATTTAACTTCACTCAGTGGTGTAGTGGAAAAAATACAAATTATATATTAGGATAAATATATATATATATACATATCGACTGTGGAAAAGAAAAAGGACGTAACCCACACATCAAATTTTACAGGAGATGCAAAAAACGCTGTTTGATGATTTTGGGCCAACGGAAAATTATGAAATATACACAACCTTGAATTGCACGGAGACTTATAAACTGGTTCTGAATTGACTTTGTGTAATATTGATTAAATTATTTAAATAAAAAAACTTTTTTTTTTGTCTTTTTTTACGAACGCAATTTTCGCAGGGCACTGTTCTTTCAAACTTAAAAACTAAATTAAGATACTTATTCGGCATTTTCAGCAAACATCCTTTTGATAGAACGTGTATCAAGTTTGATACATTGTGTTCATCGAAAAAAACCTGTTTTGAAAAAACTGTGGGTTACGTCCTTTTCCCTTTCCACAGTTGATATTTATATTGTTTGCCCTGTTGTAATGGTGTTATAATAAAAGAATGCCAATTTGATAAAAAAGAAACTAAATTCCTCTGATTACATTTATAATTTTCCCAGGTATGAATGGAGATAGCGAAATTTTCCTGCGATGGATTTCTTGAAAGATTTTTTTTAACAGAAAACTGTGTTTATTTTGTTGGATAACTAATATTAATATGAATTCAAACATGCTTGAATTTGTTGCAGACGTAGGCAACCTGTAAAATCATTCCAGTTTTTAGTTTGAGAATCCCTGATGTAGAGATAAAATGAATTTCATTACCATATATGAGCGGAGACCTACTAAAAAGAAATACCCTGAGAGGGGTTGATGGAATTTCGAAAATCAAATTGTATAAACATCCATAAGTTTTGTGACTAACGACCCAGGTTTTGCATTTCAGTATCTTCATGCATTATAATTCACGTACTTCGTCTAACTTGGAAACGAAGAGATAAAAATGTAAAAGTTATGTTTATCCTTGAATCCAAATTTAGATATTATATATATGTATGCAACCAAATGCATTAATGCCATAATCCTTAGTGGAACGTGTACAAATTAGCTTAAATCAGTCCAATTGCACTCATTATCAAAACACATAATCGTCAAATTAGTTAAACTTTAGTAAAAATAGAATGTTGAGCAATTAATTACTCGTAAAAAGTTTCAGAAAATTTTATTAATGATAACATAATCCACACGAAGTTAATTTTCACAATTTTAAAATTGGATATGGATTTAAGCAAATTAATAACATTATTTAGTCTGTAAGTCTCTTTACATGAGTATTTTTTTTGTCCATATCCGCTCCCTAGTCGGAGCATATGTCCACCGCATGATTCCTCCAAGATTCTGTGTCCCCTGCCAGTCTTCTTGCTTGATCCCATGTCATTCCAGCGTCCAGTAGCTTCACTGATTACATCCTATAGATCAAGGGTTCCCAACCTGGGGGGTCACGAAGGGTTTTCGATGTTGGATTTGAACATTTCAAATTCCCCGGTTAGCTAAAAAAAGTAGTTTCGGAGACAACCCGGGGAAAAGTATAGCAAAACAAGGATTTCAAATTTCTCGGTGAGCTGAAATTCCTCGGGAGTCCCCTAGTCACATGGCTTTTATAAAAAGGGGTCGCTACCCGAAAAAGGTTGGGAACCTATGCCATAGATGGTCATCAGCGACCTTCCACGACGGCGGAATCCATCCGGTTGGTAGAAGAGACAAGCAGCACATGGCATGGCATCCTCAGCACATGTCCAAGCCAGGTAATATCAGTATAATATCTTTTTTTAATCTTAGTTTTTAAATTTTATGAATATACAGAATCATTAAGAATGATCTTGACTTCATTGTTATTTTAATTAAATTTGCTTCAACGACAATAAATTGTTAATAAAAAATAGTCTCATTTTAATTAAGTAAAGAAGAAATATTACAATTGTTAACTGTTATTTTTTAATTGTATTTTATTAATAAATATGCATTGTAGAATGATAAAACATAAAAAAACTATTGCAGTGTTGATTAAGCGTGATTGTTTAGTATACATAGTCAATAATCGAGTATTATATCAGTGTTTGTTAATTAACTATTGAAGTATCGATCGTTCCTGAATGACAAGGAAAAATAAATAATTATTATTTGAATATATTTGTGATTGCTGATAAAATTTAGTCAGTCCATACATTTAATTTACAAATATATGACGTTAATTTGTTTAATTAAAACATATAACAATGGTTGTGTGGAGGTCAAATTATTTAGAAATTTACATGCGAAATAGGCTGCTAAAATTTCGTTAATTTATTGTGAAAAAGGTTATGGATAAAACAAAATACTACCTAGAAACAATACTTATGTGCCCCTTGTCGTTGAATTTAAGATATCGACTGTGGAAAGGAAAAAAGAAGCAACCCACACATAAGAAATTTTACAGGAGACACAAAAAACATGATTTGAAGATATTGAGCTAATGGCAAATAATGAAATATACATAACCTTGAAGTGCACGGAGACTAATAAACTGGACTTTAATTGACTTTACCTAATATTAATTTGATTAACTTTTCAAAAAAACCTTTTTTTAAGTGTTTTTCCGTGATTATAATTTTCGCAGGCCCTTATTTTTTTAAACTTAAAAGTTAAATTAAGATACTTATTCGGTCTTTTCAGCTTCCATAATTTTGATAGAACGTGTGTCAAGTCGTATACATTATGATTATCGAAAAAAGCTGTTTTGAAAAAAGTGTGGGTTACATCCTTTTGCCTTTCCACGGTCAATATATGATTAAAAAGTATTATGAATTATTCTCGATAACTGTATAAAAATACTTATATAAATAAATTCATATGAATTTAATTTAAGCCTATTTATTGAAGATTATAAATTTAATGAAAACTCAATTCAATATGACGAAATAGTACGGGTTCAAAATAAATAAATAGTTAGTAAAAACACAATACTCCTTTGTGATTTATTAAAATTTAATTCAGAAGGTCTGGACCGGTTTCGCTCATTGCTACTATAACTACACGGAAGCGGGGAAAACATAAAACTTTCATTTAGTTATTAACTCTAGTACTGTAGAATGTTGTATCACTTTGTCAAAAGTTTGTAATAACTATCAGTCACCACTTGAAATTTATTAATCTTTGATGTTTTTTTCACTATATGCTAGGAGGTGTTAAACATTTTAATTTTGTCTAATTATAGAATCACTTATAGTGTAATTTGTAACTTCTTTTGTTTTTTGTAGTTTCTTCAATTGTTGTTTACAACTTTTCTTTTCAATTTATTTTTGTATAATTTTCTTTTTGTAAACCATGTGCTCCCAATGTGGAGCATATGGACTCCTGATGGAGTTTATCTCAACAGAAGTGTTGCTTGAGATAAACAGCTTGTTACTCAGTTGACCACCGTTGTGGTCGAGTGGTCAACGTTGTTGGCTTCGGCTACGGAGGGCCCGGGTTCAAATCCCGGTACGGACAGTTTTATAAATTGATTTTTCAATCTATTTATGAATATCTGTTCAAAGGCTTGGACGTATGTGATGTCTTGAATTCCCCCTTCTCACCCATCCTTGTATAAATAGCTCCGTTTAATTATATTTCTTATCAGTGGAAAATGCTCGCAGTGAGCGAAACCGGTCCTGACCTTTTGAATAAAGTGGAATAAAGTACAAAAGAATATTGTTTTTTTTTTAGCATTGTCAGTGAACACCCTAAAAGTGATACATAAATAGTTGATGATAAAAGATAAACCAAGTAAGATTCGTGAACTATTACGATTTTATTAAAATATTCTGTAAGTTTCTATTTATCCAATATCAACGTAAATAGTTCATGGCTTTACAGTTAACAACATTGCAATTTGCAATAAAACCTCCTTCTAAGCGAATTGTATAAACGCATAACATGTCAGTGCAGAACTGTAATTATGTAAATATTAAAATATATTATAAATTTATATTTGTGGTGTTACAGCGCTAAGTAGTCAGGTGTCTAATGAAACTTCTTAAGAATGCGGTTAACTTGATTCTTGTCGCAAAATACTTTCGTGAAGAGTGAAATATATTCGCAATATGTTTCGTGAGGCAGCCTGCGACTGGTTGGCGCGCCGCATCTCTCTCCCCGAAGATGATGAGGCGATGTGCTGATGATGAAGACGACATCGGTGGCGAAATGTGACCGCGCAATATAATGAACAATGCGGAGAGTCGTATGTTACGTCCCTATTTACGCGGATATCGCGGATTGCGTCTGCATGCTCGCTTAGCAGACAACATCAAACCGTGTTGCTTAATTAATTTTTTTAATATAATGATAAAGAATTAATTATGAAATGAAGAATACTTTATAGTAAATACATTGGATCCTATTTTTATACGGTGGATATATTCAATTGAATACCGTGTAAAAAGTATACTATAATAGAAAAATATGTGAATGAGCTTCATTTCGATTCATTATTGTTTATTGTACTCGATGGCTGCCACAGACGAAATATCTCGTCAATAACTAATTAAATTTATAGTTGCAAATATAGCCGGCGTGCTAAGTAATCACTATAAATTATCTACGGCAGATAAAAGGTTAAAACTAGCCGGTTCCCGGCAAGCGTTGCAATGCCACTCAAAGAAAGTGTTTGTGTTTTAATTGTGTTTATTGAAGTGCATGTTTTATTTTTTTGTCTGTTTGACGTTTGCTGCCGATTGTCCACAGTAAGACACACGCGCTATCTACTGTGAGTTAATTATACTATAAACTTCGCGTAAGTGCAAACATACGTTGTCAAAATTATCTGTATGGCAGAAATACAAACATTGATTTTTATATATAAGACCTACTGTAAGTTAATTTTACTATGCCTATAACCTTCCCGGAAGTACAAGCAAAAAGTTTGTAAAAGTTTTATTGCAATCGGATGAGCGGTGTGGGAACGCATAAAGTACGAACCAACAAACATTCATTTTTATATATTACATAACTTGTTATTACCGAGGTTGTTAACTATCACTATCAGACAATAGACAAACCCGCTTACGTACATCTGGTACAACAACGCTTTCATCACTTATATCCCGAACCTCTGTCATTTTTCTTTTAAAATTTTCGAGTTTACAGGAATAAACCTTTTTGCGTATATGTAGTAGCGAATAGTTAGTACATGCAAGGAATGTAGCACCTTCTTATTTGGAACAATGTCATGTCTATTCTTAATATCATTTATCAACATTTGCGTAGCTTACTGCTGTTGGGACGTTTTCATTTTGAATGGATTCCATTATTTTTTTGTGAAAATGTAGCTTTGATATAAAATTAATTACTTTGTTTTTTACTTTCCGCAAACGTGAAATTATAAGCCTCATGTATTTATATAGATTCACACTAAGCATTTCAACATTGTAGCTTTAAACTATCCTCTTAATAGTTGAATGAATCTGGAACCTCTTACCAGTTGAAATTTTTTACTCTATACGAGTACTATTAAGCATTTTAGTGTTCTACAAACAAGTGCTTATTGGTCTGCTCGGTCTGTGTTTAAGTCCCACCAAGGTCAATATCAAATCAAGACTTTTTAAATTTGAATTTCAGATAATTGATGGATGAGTTAGCTATCTTTTGTGATTTTTTAATTAAAAATTATTTGTATTTAAAAATATAAAAAATAAATAGTTATTCTGGTCACGTTTTCGAATGTTTGTTTTTTTGACAATTTATATGGGCTCTCGAGAGGTGAAGTGAGCCAGGACAAGTAAAGTCACGTCTTTATTCGGTGTTTTGATGGATTGCATGTTTTTATTTTACGGTGATAACACTATTGCAATGTGTATTAACTGAGGTTACTTCACTTTTACGATACTTTAAGACGTGTAGAATATTACAACGCGTCTAACTTTTTTCTTCTAAAATACCACTTGGCTCACTTCACCTCTAATGGGCCCATTAAAAAAATCATGTCCGCTCCTAATGTGGAGCATATGGCATCCTGCAGGAGGTACTCAACAGCAGTTTTTTCTACTAGAACTGTTTGTTACTCAGTAGCTCAACCTAACTTTTTTCAAAGCGAGTAGTAGGGAAAGAAGGATAAGGCTAGAACAGAACTAGTGGTTGACTAATCGCTATTGCTACACCCAGTTATTAAGGGATCAGAAGGATGGAAGGTGAAGAAATAATATGAATTGACATCACAAACACCCAGTCCTTTATCACAACTTTGAATTGAAAATTTCTCAAATTCACTGTGATCTTATCGGGCATCGAGCCTAGACCTGCGTGAACGGTAGAGCAAGATCTAACCAACTGAGCCACAGCAGGCGACTGTTGGGCCCATATTTAAGAAGTAATAAAAAAACAGTCAAAAAGTATCTGTTGTATTCAATAAGAATATGTTTCAGTAATAAGGTTTTGGAATTTGTTTGTACGTATTGACATGATTTCAAACAACGAATAAGTAAACAATTTCTTGTATCTTTACTTAGTTATGATGATCATACTCGTTTTTGATTTTTTTATATAACAGTTAAGCAAGCTCTGGATCCGCGTATGCCGTTTCAGCGGCTCAGTGCAGTTCATTAAGGCGTGTCTGGAGACATGACGACGACGAAGAAGCTGGCATTTGAAACCGCAAAGCATCATGAGTGGCCCTCCCACAACTCCACATGCAGGCCAGACATATTATTGCCGGCATTAGCGACTTCTTTTGGCGAGGAGAGCGTAAGACAGCTGGCGTCGCCGCGAGCTCACAAGAAACTCTAAAGCCGGCTTTACAAATTGGCAAAACCTTTGTTTAGATAAAATTAGTTTTACTTACCACCGCATCATTGTGTCAGCTATCTCGATTAGTATACTGAAATTAATATGTCTTAGAAATTAATTACAGTAAATAATTAACTTGATTTCTGTCCGAGAGTATATATATAACATACAGCACAGCACACACACACACACACACACACACACACATTCTGTCTGCGCATCATACTTATTATGATTGTATAACTATTATTATGCTGCATCATGTGCATTGAGCAGATAATGCAAATGCTGAGAGGTGGCGCTGGTGCCTGGTAATTAAATACTCAAGTCTATCAATATGAAACTTGCTATACAGCTATAAAAAATCTTGTTACACATACATAGTTACAAAACAATTAGAAAAAAACATATTTCTTCAGAGGTAAAAATAAATTTATACATTGTAGCAACATTCTCAATTGTGTGTGCGGACCATCAAATTCTGTGAGCATTAAATTTTCAATAAAATAAAAAATGTGCGCAAATATGAAGGAATGTATTCACTGACGCTAGGTGTGTAAGAAAAATGTGAAAGATTTGGTGAGCTTTGTAAAACTATTTAAACAAAAATAAATTTTGGTAAAACAAACTTTTTTTAAAAATATTTATGAGTGTGGCCTGCGCGGGGATGGAAAAATGTGTGCGGCGTCATTTTGGTATGTGTGCACGCCCACACGCGTACAACTTAGCGAAAAAATTGCATTGTAGCCGACAAACCGAAATCGTCATAAAAAATATAAAAATGGCGAAAGCCATGAATGAAAAAAAAAAACTAAAACAAAAAGTAAATTCAAAAGGGAATATATTTCACTTTTAAGGTGTTCACTGTCAATACTTTATCAACTGATAATGCTCGATAATGATAATAATCAGTTGATAATGCTCGCGATGAGCGAAACCGGTCCTGATCAAATAAATTTTATGTGGGAAAAGTACTAAAAATGTTTTCTTATTTTTATTGGAATATATTTCAACTGAAAAGATTTTGATATATCTTGGGACCTAGGTTTTAACTAAAAATATAAATACTTCCCTTAGATAGGCAAATAAATCAAAACAAATAATAGTAACAAAATGCCACTTATGAACTCTAAAATAAAAAGTACCGTTTCATAAACCTTTATGGTATTATTAATGATCAATGAGTTAAAGCGATTTCCAATTCTCAATAAAAATGCACACTTTTCAAGTCGTAAAGCTTTGCAAATTATAACAAAAATGCTTTAACAACAATATAATAGAGCTTTTTGCCATTACTCAAAAACGTTTTGCACTTAACGTAAGCACAGGATGTTAAGGTTGTGTCTACTATTTTTAATAATCATACTTTAACGTCGAGCCTAGATGATGACATTTATTTTTATATTTGTGTTACATTAAAATATTAAACAAAAATAAAAATAAGCGAGTCGTAACTATGGTAGGATTTGGTTTATAGACTATCTTTTATAAATATAACAAACTAATTATGCTATTCAGCTTTTTGATCTTTTGAAATTAAACTCTGTAACGTGTTTCTGACTCTTTGACGATTCGATAAATAAATTACATGTTTAAATACTCATACGATACTTAAAACTGGACACAGTGAGAGATTGAAGCAATCCACAAGTCCTGTCTTGTATCCGTACTCTCATTGAAAAAAAAACAAAAGTTGGGCAACTGAGTAACATGTTGTCTTTGTAGAAAAACTTATTTTTAAATAAAATTTATTGGAGTTCACGTGATGCACATTAAGGTCGGACACGGTTAAAAATAAATCAAATACTAACGTATGTTGCTGGTTAATCTTAAGATATTTTTTTATTTGATCCATGCCCGCTTCCAGTGTGGAGTATATAGCATCCTAATGGAAGTACCTTAACAGAAGTTTTTTTCTACAATAACTGTTTGTTACTCAGTTGCTCTCCCCTATTTCTTCGAAGAAAGTAGGGATATAAAGGAAAGGGATAAGACAGTAATAGTGGTTGGCTAATCACTTTCGGCATAGCCTGTTGGAATGGTGAGAGGGATTTTTATTTTATAAGAAAATCGGGATTTTTAGCACCTTCTTATAATATCGTTAGAATTCCGTTGCATAAAAGAACTGTGTCACTCTTCTTTAAAAGTGAATTTATGGTTCGTCTTCTTTTCGCTTCGTTTTATATTGAAATTAAAGATCTCTAAATCTTCGGACATTGAGCCACTAAATGAAGAAAATTACTGCAAACGTACGCTTGTCGGCCAATTTTTAACACGATAGTAGAGAGTTGATTGAATGAGATGAATTTATTTTGTTTGGTTTTTAATGAGTTTCTAAATTAAATATTTAAACGTAACATTTTTAATATCAGTAAATAAATATCTACCTAAGACGGCTAGATGAGAGTTGATTTTTCACACCTCGAGATTCTAATAACCGATTTAATTTAAAATGTTGAGAAAACATTTTCATTACTTGTAATTAAACAAATAAATTAATGTATTTCTGTAACAAAGGTTTGTGCGTAGTAAATACACGGTTGGATAATCTGAAATTTGAGATTATTCAGATGGAAAATGAGCAAATGGCCGATGTAGGATAAATACTTAAAACTGAGCGCTGTATAATAATTTAACAGTTCATGATTCTGCGAGAAAATTGCCATTGAATATATGTATTTTTACTTACTTATTATATAAAAAAAATCAAAAATATGTTTTTCAATAACAACTCTGAAAGTAAGTAGTTCTCGATGAAGAAAAGAAGTCTTGACCGGTTGAAAATAAGATCAAGATGAATGCATAGGACCATAGAATTTTAGATAATATTGACTATAAAAAATGAACTTTTAGTGAACGTCATCAATCAGTATTCGTAAAGGGTTTTTATTGTTTCTTAATACATTGATAGCTCTCACCTGAACAAATCTATAGTAAGATAATTCATAAAAAAAGCGCAGGAGAAAGATTTAACAACTCAGTCTGTACCCAGCCAAGACATCAATATAGGCGGGAAGCTGACAGTTTGTTTCGCAGTAAACTCATAGTTTCAGGCGAATAAAATGTAATTAAAAAATCAAAATAAGTCTCAATATGCTGAAACAATTGGAGAGTTGAATAAATCACCACTCCTCGCTACAAAATTGCTGTTTGAAAAACATCAATTTTAACATGTTAATTAAAATGTTGACATTTGTTTCAACTGCAAAAAGAGAAATCATCAAAAATCTAATTTGTGTCTGATTGAGTGTTCACGCCAGCAAACACTCCAAATAATATATTTAAAATTCGAATATGGAACGGGACATTGACGAAATTTCGTTCAATTACAGAAATGAGCCTAACTTGAGTGTTGCCAATATTAATTAACAAGGTTATATATTTCAAATTCGCATAATATTGATCTAGATTTCAAAAAAAATGTTTAGGAATTTGACGTACATAACAGAATAATTAATTGATTTATTACTTACGGCGTAAAATTCAGTTAGTTATCAAAGACAATTTTATAGGTTAATATTTCAAATCGACAGTATGATAAGAATTCGAATTTAGAAAGAATAGTCGTATGTCGTTTGTTTATTTTCGCTTCTCATTATTAAAAACGAAACAATGTATTTCTTTTGAATCGTGCAACCGAACAATGTAGACATTTTCAGACGAACTCTTTTGAAATATTTCAATAATTATTATGTGTGCATGAATAGATGTTGTAGCATATTAATATGCCTACTTGGAACATAATCTATTGGTATCTATATATTCTTTGACGCAATTATTTAACATGCATATGAAGTTATAAACGTTATCTATTTTACATTCTAATTTTTGTGTATCTGTATATTGTTATCATATTTATTTTGGTTTGTAAAACATAAATAAAAATATTATTGGATTCGACGTTAGCTTTGTAGAAATTATTTTTGAATACATTATTTAATTTAAAAACTTTGTTTTCCACTGACCGTGTTACTAATTATGACTTGTTTCGCCTCTTTGAGAAGCATCTTCAGACTATTTACAAGTTATTTATGTAAAAAAGTAAAGTAAAGTAAACGTCGGTTGTAATTCATAACTTTATTTAGAAAATGTTTATTTAGAGAGCTGGTTTATGGATTTATATAAAAAAAGAAGTACACGGGCCGGCCAGTTATAAATTTTAAGCATGGCAGGTAATTATATTATGTGACACTATACAAATTAAGACGAAAAAATCTGTTGAAGACAACTTTTTATGAGAAATTTAAATTAAGGAATGTAACCTTGTATCACTGGTTTTTTTTACTTAGTGCTTTAAATTTACTTGAAATTGAATGATGAAATCATTAATTATTAAGTTTATTTTTCACCTAAGGAGCTGTGTTTATAATCATGATGTTCTTAAGACTATAAACATACATGTTCAGAAATAAAATTTGTTTTTCGTTTTTAAAATTTTTATGGAAATAAAATTATTATTTTTTCATGTTTGTAAATTTGTTTTACGCACTTTCAACATGCATGACATGTTTTGGCGTCATCTGTAATTTTATTTATTGTCCCTTTTTTCTATAATTATCTATATATATAAAACAAAGTCGGGTTATTTACACCACGTATATCTCGAGAATTACTCCAAGGATTTCAATGATATTTGATTTATAAAATTCTTATTTACCTAGAATAGCAGAATAAGCATTAAAACATCGTAAAAATATCACGGAAAAGAAATTATAAAGAAAATTAATATCTTCATACAGAATAAAAATTTTAAATGACGAACAGCAACAAATGCTAAAATGTCGTAAGCTGGTTTCAGAAAAATCCACCAGATCGCACTGTTTTCTATATTTGTTTGTTTTTGCTTCTTTTGCATACGATTGGCTTATAAATAATTTTAAATTTAGAATATGGATTAGAATAAAAGAAATCGATGATATGAAATGAAAACGAAAGAAAATCGGATAATATTGAAATAAGGTTATGTTTATAATTAGGTATGATAAATTTTTGACAACAATATTTTGCACAAACGTTGCTTTGCTCTGAGATGACACTTTATTACACTTGGAACGCTATATCGAAGAAATTTTAACGTCAAAAGCAAAGCGATGCGGTTTCTGATCACCCGAATGCTCTTGGTCGCATTTACACAGTTCATCCGAAAAATGACGAATGTTTCTACTTGCATGTCAAGAGCTCAATTTGCTTGAAAATTATACTTATTGGGACATGCCAATCACTGAAGAAATTGTTTCTGAATCTCCATGTCAGATACGCACATTATTTTCTATCATTATTTTGACATGCTTCACATCGAACCCATGTGAGCTGTGGAACAAGTTCAAGGATGACATGTCGGAAGTCATTTTACATCGAATTCGTGTCAGTTCAAGGAATGCCGATCTCGAGGTGAATGAAGAGATAAATAACCAGGCTTTGATTTAGATCGAAGACATGTGTTACCTCATGTGAGGCATTTTGTTAATCAAGTTAGGAATGCCAACTTTAAACTAAATCGAAACTAAATCTTCAATATCCATTTAAAAAAAAAACTTTTAGGAATTTATGTCTCATGTTCATCACCGTCGCTAAAATATATACTGAAATGTGAAAAGACGAATGAAAGTACATAAAATCAGAAGGTATGTAAAAAAAAATCAGTATACTTTTCATGTATATTATATTGTTATAGAATACTATCAAATCATTATTTTATTTTTGATCCCTATATACCAGTGATGCACAACCTTCACCTTCTAGCGGGCCGCATAAAACAAATTATCGTGGCTTCGGGCCGCAAAGAAAAAAATGATTTAAAGTACGCTCAATCCTTTTTTTATACAGAACATATGTACGTTCCACGTAAAACAGCCTTAAAATCGTGTAAAAAAGATCAAGTGAATAATAGGTTCCATTATATTATTTTGACCGTGTTATTTCGAAAATAAATAAGTCATGTTTCATGTGTTTCATTATGTTTCATTTAAATGCAAATCATAAGTTAATGCGTTTTTGGTCTTAGTTAATTTTTAACTATTTTTATTAATTTGACATAATATTTGTAAGCCTGTTTCTATGAACCGATTTATTCTCCTTCATTGAAGAAAAAGCTTGCTTACATTTGTTAAATAAATGTTTTACGTGAAAAAAGTATGTTTGAGAAAAGGATTTAAGGGGCGCCACAATATTCAAAAAGGGCCGCGTTTGTGCATCACTGCTATATACAGTCAATCCTGTTTTTATGCGGTTTTTTTATGCGATTTCGAAGTAATGCGATTTTTTAGAAATGCATTTTTTTAAATGTCCCATATTTTACGATATATAAAAATGTTAAATATTACATCGAGAGCATATATTGTTGTATTTTGGATAGAATAGAGAGAATCATAAACACAACCGACATTTGAAAAAAAAATACGATTTCGGACTGTTTAAATCATGTTGCATCTGCCATCGGTAATATCAGCTGAAATGATTACTTTAGCACTTGAACTTGGCGAAGAAAGGTTTGATACCTTTAGCGAAAATTATATCGACGAATTACTTACAGATAAAGCTATAAGTGACGAAGATGTTCATAATTTAAATTTAATTATTGACAAAAAACCAGAAAACAATGACGAACTGAAAGAAATTCCAGTTCCTTCACTGCGAAAATAATTGAAGAAGGTATCCAACTTTTCAGTAAATTAGAAGATCATTTCTTTCTAAATGATTCAAATTCTGATCGCGCATTCAAGTTTCAACGATAACTTTAGAATATATTATATATATGGGTATAACAAACTGCATAAACAATTAATTATCGAAAAAGAAAATCTGAACAAACTCTGATCACTAATTTTATTGTTAGAAAACAACCATAGTTTTATGAAATTGATGCGCATACTTCTTCTGAAAAAGAGTGATTTAGAACCACATGCTTTAAAACACACATAGAATTGTCATACAGTGACTATTTTTTAATATTTTTACGCCGTGGTTTTCCCCTAATTTTCTTATACTTTGCGATTTAGTGTATATTTTAACTCGCTGTTTCAAAGTTATGCGGATTTTAAAATTTAAGTAACGCACCCCACTATTTCTATGGAAGTCAAGTTTTTTTTTGCGATATTTCGTGGAACACATCTACCGCATAAAAACAGGATTGACTGTATAGTTGTTTGTATGTGTGGAACATTAAACAAAAATATATATTTTTTTCTAATGAAAGATAATCTCATAAATATAATATTTAAGATTTGGAAAATGTTGCGTTCTTTGTTATAATGAGAATTTATGTCATTTCGTAATATAAAAAAATATGAAAATTTAGAATGAACTTTCGTAAAATTATAAAAAAGTATTATTTGAATAATTTTGAAAAGATCCCTGTCATTATGTTGGTGACAAGCATTGAGAACAAATTTATCCTAGACCAACACATTTCTTAGCAACAGTTTTTGTTTGACAGTTACTGTCAAACAAAAGTAGTCGTTTGTCAACATTGTGAAGATGTAATTTTATTATTTAAAATACAGTGAAATAAAGAGGTATTAGCTATGCCAAGTACTTCTAAACCAATCAGTAAGAGTGCTCGGAATGGTTTTCTAAGAGTCTTTCAGTTTTGTGAACATGAAAAATCTGAAAACAACCAATAATTCCCTTCGGGTCGACATTTCGAATCATTTCGAACTGTCAATGGCGTCGTATGCCTAACATTTCGTGCCGCATGTCAATAGCTCAATTTGCTTGAAAACTAAACTCATTGGGACATGACAATCGCTGAAGCAATTGTTTCTGCGTCTCCAAGTCAGATACGCACATTATTTGCTATCATTTTTTTGACACGCTTCCCATCGAATCCACGTGAATTGTGGAAAAAGTACAAGGATGACATGTCCGAAGACACTTTACACCGAATTCGCGTCAGTTCAGGGAATCCCGATCTCGAGGTGAATGAGGAGATACATAACCAGGCGTTGCTTTTGATCGAAGATATGTGTTACCTCATGCGCTGCATGATGCGTCGCCAGATCGAGGAATGAACGACGCTTTCAACCGAGAATCGGAACGTAAACGTGAATATGATCGAGATGCATTGAACCAATCACTTCGAACGAATGTACCACTGTTGAACCCCCAACAGAAAGTGTACGATACTTTAATGAAGGCAATTGATGAGGGAAATGGTGGCTTATTTTTCCTCCGCATTGGAAGCACTCAACCGAACTATGAAAGATCAGCGCAATGACTCAAAATGTTTTGGAGGCGCAATGATTCTACTATCTGGCGATTTTCGCCAAACACTACCAGTTATTCCAAGATCGACCGCTGCCGATGAAATAAACGCTTGACTTAAAACATCGTCTCTGTGGCGCTATGTTAAGAAACTTCAGCTAACGACAAACATGCGAGTTGCATTTCTAAACGACCATCTGCCGCAGATTTCTCCAAGCATTTGCTGACTATCTGTAACGGCCGTGTTCCTGTCGACGAATCGAATGGATTGATTTCGTTTTTGCCGAATTTTTGAAATTTCGTCTCATCGAAGGACACTCAACAAAGTGTTCCTGAATATCATTGCTAATCACAAACATCATAATTGGTTGAGTGAACGAGCAATTCTTGCAGCAAATAACAAAGATGTGGATCATTTCAACTTCACAATTCAAAATCAAATCGTTGGTCCACTGCATTCCTTTAAATCTATCGACTGTGCCACGTGAATAACATCATTTCAATGTAATTAAAATACTTTTCATTTTTAATTTTGCACATTTATTGAACTTAATTCATTTTGAGTATTCATTCAAACTGAATTTAACTCATCCAATAAGTTAACACAACATTTATTGATTCTGAGGCGGTACGAAGTTCGTCGGGC
>CM062822.1:38371006-38545107 GCA_031772345.1 Himalopsyche anomala | reverse complement strand
TCCTGTCGACGAATCGAATGGATTGATTTCGTTTTTGCCGAATTTTTGAAATTTCGTCTCATCGAAGGACACTCAACAAAGTGTTCCTGAATATCATTGCTAATCACAAACATCATAATTGGTTGAGTGAACGAGCAATTCTTGCAGCAAATAACAAAGATGTGGATCATTTCAACTTCACAATTCAAAATCAAATCGTTGGTCCACTGCATTCCTTTAAATCTATCGACTGTGCCACGTGAATAACATCATTTCAATGTAATTAAAATACTTTTCATTTTTAATTTTGCACATTTATTGAACTTAATTCATTTTGAGTATTCATTCAAACTGAATTTAACTCATCCAATAAGTTAACACAACATTTATTGATTCTGAGGCGGTACGAAGTTCGTCGGGCCAGCTAGTTTTATATAAATACCATTTTTTCAGTTTTTAGCATCATATAAGATGTGGATAAATTATTATACATACCATAGGATGAAGATCGAGCTGAAAACTTTTGATGAGTAAACGTCGGTTTTACCGCCTGATACAGTTTAAGAATAATCAATTAGACCGAAGACAAGCTAAATTTTGACAATCAAAATTCTCAGCCAAGTTAAAAGATCCACTTCTAAAAAAATAAGTATTTAGTTGTCAAAATTAAGCTTGAATTTTAGTAAGTTTTCATACCTACTAACATTGTTTGTATTTTTTTAAAACTTTTTACGATCCAACGAGTGTTATATAGTTTAACTTTCATCGCACTGTTCTACGTTTGCCGTCTCTGATATCTTCTGTAGAAAGGGAATATAACGTAACCCACAGTTTTTTCAATAAATCCTTTTTTGATAATCACAATTTATACAACTTGATACACATTCTATCAAAAGGATGTAATCTGAAAATGCCGAAATCATATCTAAATTTAGGTTTTATGATTGAAAAAGAAGGGCCTGTAGAAATTACGATCAAGAAAAAAAGACTTAAAAAAATATGAAATTCACATAAAGTCAATTAAAAACCAATTCATCAGTCTCCATGCACTTCAAGGCTGTGTGTATTTCATAATTTGCCTTTGGCCTAAATGCGAAGTAAATAAAGGTAAGTTTAAATAAATAGTTGATATTTTGTGTTGGTTTTATTTTATTCCGACTTTCATCACTAGATGGCAATGTGTCATGGTTGTGTAACACGATGAAAATTATATCAGATTTTCATGATATTTTTATTGTTGGAAGAAATTGCGAAAGGCAATTAAAAATAATAAAAAAAATGTACTTTTCGTAAAGGAAAGGTTCCACGTCCTTTGTTTCCGTGTCCGATCGTCAATTAGAGCATGATTCAACAATTAATGATTTGAAATGTAGCGCTGCGCGAGAATATTGGACCGTATATTTGTTAATCGAATCGGCCCGATTGTTCAAAACCAACACACCGAAATGTTCGTAATTAATCGATTCCGTACGCCATTTTGAAATCGAAGCGGGTTTCCCACGTATAACGACGCTCCGCCGGTTAAGATGTCGGACGGTTACTTTCAAAAGTTGCTAATTTGAAATTGGGCTGTTATTGACAGCTTAATTTTGAGCGAACGGATTAATGTAGCCAATGAAGATTATTATTTTTATTTTGCTCTTTTAACATTGGGTCAAATAATATCTTCAAAGATTCCCGATACGACTAAATTAATATTCAACCTGGGTACAACGTTGCTGATATGAAATAAATTGTGCTTACCAATAAGTTATCAAAATGAAAAAGCAAGTCGTCAGAAATTCATATTATTCGCACCTTTGACCCACTTCTAAGTAAAGCCCTGCTTAAGTCCCACTACACCTTGCATCTATTGATATGACTTACTAGGAACATGTCAAAAAAGATGTGTATAATTATAAATTGCCTAACCATTTAAGTTTATATAAGTTAGAGAAACATCACGATGTATATAAATTAAATGAATTATTACTGAATAGAGATATATGTTACATACTGCCAGAAGTTAATTAATATAGAAGTTATATTAATCACTTTTAGGGTTTTCACTGTCAATACTTGGTGGAAAGGCGTTATATTATTAAAAACACAATATTCCTTTGTACTTTATTCCACTTTATTTAAAAGGTCAGGACCGGTTTCGCTCATTGCGAGCATTGTCAACATATAAAAAATATAGTTTAACAGTGCTATTTCTACAAAAATAAATTAAAATGAAAAAGTGTAAAAAACAATTGACATTGAAAAGAGTTTACAAATTACAGTAAATGTAGTAGAAGTATTAATGTAAAAAATTGTAATTCCTCCTGAATTCCAGGTATCAAATAATTATATTATCACCTATATCTTCTCAATACAATTTGTTTTACGAAAACTGTTTGTTATAAAGATGCTTTTTTTATTGAAGAGTAAAGGTAGAGACATCGGACTAAAATAAGACTAGTAGTAAGCTGATTGTACTCAATTTATTCGCCCTAAGGGATGGATAGGTGATACAAAATATAAGCAATACATACATGTACGGTTTTGAACAAAAATCTACAAATAAATTGCCATTATGTGTACTTCAGTATTTGGAACCTTTTGAAAGCCCCCCAGGCATATTATATAATACTAAGCGCGATGATCTGTGATTTTTTCTTGTCTAATTCGTAAAGGTGTATTCATTTCTCTTCTCGATTCGTCGATTGGCCAAAATGTGACTCCATCCATGGCCGAAGCTCCATCCGCGGCTATTTTTACACTTTATTTATTTATGGTTGTCGGGAATCGTTCACCGTTAACACGTTATCATTGTTGTTGAGTAAACAAGCTGTAAAATGTGAGACATGGAAATTGCGAGGCTAATTTGTGTATTCAAGACGCCATGATGGTCACGTTACTTTGTAGGTTGTTCGTTTCGCGTTTTTACAACAATTCCAACGACAGTGAATACGACGTGCATCATAATTTAAAAAGTTGACAAAAACGTTTCATACAAATTTTCATTTTTCGTTCAACATACTATATATGATATTTAATATTGTAAATTGTCAAATTCAATAAAAAAGTATTTGAATTTTGTCCACAACCAATTTGTGTGCGATACTATTATATGATACATATTAAATTTGAATTATTTTGATTCTGTACTCTTCCATAAGTATTTTCGATAACGACTCGGGTTTTACCTTTCGGCATCTTCGGGTTTTATCAAGTACGCGAATGCACTTGAACTGACGTCTTGAAGTTTAAAAGTCTTAGACTTGTGATTTAGTCTATGATAGTAAAAAAATACTATAATAAAACGATTTGCCTACCCGTCTTTATCTATTGCTATCTGAAAGCTTCAGTGAGATAAATCGAAAATACTGATTTCAAAATGATTGAAATTGAAATTTTGCTTGATAATTATAAAATATAACAGAAATTTATTGTTATTGTTTTTTTAAGTTTATGATAAATGATAAAAAAAAGTTTTATGAATACTATTATTTGTATTTAGTTATGCCAAGTTTCCCACGGATGCTTTGAAATAGATAAGTGTAACAGTAGAATTTCGATTATAAATGGATGCACTTAAAAAAAACATATCAGTGTTTCATTATGTAGGTTTAGCTTTCAGAAATCGATTGGTATACTTATCTCGAAATCAAAGTTTCAATTTTATAAAATTTTTATGTCTGCAATGCAAAAACTTATGTATCAACAGGTATTTTTCAACGGGAATGGCGATTCGCTAACATTCAGCCTTTTGTCGAGCGTTTACTTCTCTACATATCGACAGCTTTGCCAAATATTTTTGCATTTACGTAACAGAAAAATGTTACGAAAAAAATAAAAGTCAACGAAATTAATAGTAAGCAATGCGGCATACATCAAGTTTACACTCTTTTGTATTTGTAATATTCTTCTATGTTGTCCACGGGCTCGAATACGAATACAATAATTAATTAATTTTGCAATCGATTTTTAGATGTTTGTTGAAAGGGATCGACTTCTGCGATAATTACATCCTTTTCTTACTCATCTAATCCTAAAAATGTGGCGTCCTACTATTTACAAACCCATTTCTAGTCCTTTTATTAACCACGTCAAAAAAGAGCTTTAGCGACTTAAATAAATAGCAGTACTTGCTAATCAACTTCTGTTGAAATTCTCAAATTAAATTGTATTTATTTAATATTAGAAACGGACATGATTTTAACCTAATACAATTTTAAATTGATTCAGTAAGTAGATAATTTAAAGGTATCAATTATTTAATATGGTTAATTTGATCGACTTATAATAAATTGAGCTTTAAATCTAATAGGTTAAGTTGAAGACATACATATGCCACGAAAAAGAGAATTATAGATTGTACATTTTGTACTCCTTGATTCTTGGAATAAATAAGATTAACTAGACATTAAGTCGAATATCATTAATATTATTATTTTTATAGATCAATATTACTTTACACCTCCATAATAAGAATATAGTAATAAGAAACAATTCGGAAACAGATCCAAATATAATATAATATTGTAATAATAATGAAGTTAGTTACGATATAATAGGTTTGGGCACAAGCGAGCCCAGGCGGTCTCGGTCGTCAATATATTGTATTTATTATATTCTGTAGAAGTAAAAGAGCTAATCTTGGACCTCCATCATCGGCGGGGTATTTAATTTGAGACCTCTGAATGCCGAGTACTGAATGCCGCCCTGTGGATGCCCGCCCAACTAAAAAAACATGCTAACAAGCTAGCGTGAGTAGTGAAAAAAATAGAGGAACCTAGTGTCAATAATTACAATTTCAGTTCATACTACATATATATAATTTTTCATTTAAAATACTTGCATAAAAGGATAATTATAATTTGGCTGCAGCTACTAAGAGGTAATTTATTAACAAAGAAAAATATAACAAAAATCATTTAACTTTTGTAAAGAATGGATGTCAAAAATTGTTTTATTTGCGGTGTCCACGAGTTCGAATTTAAGAATGTAAAGGTGTCTTCTATATGCATTAATGTCTGATGTTAATATTTCTTCAGTTTTAACAGTTTTATGAGCTTAACCATTATTATACTCCATCCGATAAATAAAAAAAAACTGAAAATTGAACGTTCAGATTTCTTCTAGCAAATTCTTTCTTGCTAGTTAATGCTGAAGATAACATAACCGATTTATCACTAAACAAGCCAAGAGAATATTTGCATGGATCGTAAAAAATAGCAAACAAAAATAAGTAAATATTTTTTTTTGATTACTGTTTCAGCACTTCAACAAAAATTGTTCTTCGAGATTTGGTTCTTATTCGGTCACTCAAATATTTCTTTTCGAAAAACAGAATGAAACAAAAATAGGACAAGGACATAACTAATAATCATTTTAACCATACCCAAATTTCCAAATGCAAATTCATGAATCGCTTGAAAGTAAATTTATGAACATACCCTTGCTTGTATTCGAATATGTAAATATCGTGAAATGAATCCAACGATTTTGACCAGTCGGATGTATGTAGGCCTAAAAAGAGATTTAGTAGACTCTGGCTTATTATTGCTGATGATGGTATCCCTGCCATCGAATAATAATGTGAAAATCTATATTCGAAGACAATGAATATCCAATAACGTCGATCACTCAAATACATGATTGCGTGCGTCATAAACTTTATATTGTATCATAAAAAAGGGTTACATTAAGCCCCAGTATCCTTTTCATTAGCCGGGAGGTACATTCTCACCCGATTTGTTCGTATTATTGTCTTGTCGGAGTTCAAAGCACTGACAGATCAACAAATGTTACCGTGTCATCATTGTTAACTCACCACAAAAAACATATCATAATCATATTATTATTTGCCCTCGTCGTCTCACTTCTCGGACGCCACTGCAAAAAATACTTTAAATGAGACGAAGCATTACTGACACCTGAGTGATCATCTTTGAGAACTTCCGGTCGGCCATCTTAAGGAAAATAAATTGAAATTACATAAAAACGTTTTCTTGCTCATTTCGTTAAGTTTGCATGCCATTATCGACGTCTCCACAGGCGTTTATTAGTCTGTTTAACAAGTAGGCTTTCTAACTTGGTCAAATATTGGGAGTTGATTTGTATTTTTGATATTTGAGGCATTTTATCAAGCGAATTGAAATTTAGAAAAAAAAACTGCTGAAATTAAACTGCTACTTTTTTAATTTAAACAAAAATGCATTTACTGAAATAAATATATTGCAGTTTAATGAAATAATGCCTTTTTCACTGCAACATATAATTAGTGCCAAGATATAATAAATTTTATCTTCAGATATTTACTTATACATATCATGATAATGATAATCAGTATCTGCGTTAATTACATATGCTTTTATATTATTATTGAGTATGCTTTCATACAAGCAAACGGTTTATAGTTATAAATTCATAAACACAATAACTGTCACATGAAAACTTTTTGACACATGTTTTTTGTCAGAAAGTGAACGATGACCCTTTTAAGAGTGCATAATATGTAATAATTCGAATCATTTTATTATGGGCATTGTCAAACCATTTTTTTTCGAATTTGTTTCTAGGAGACCATATCGAGGCTTATGATCACATGAGCCTATTTGAAAAAAACATAGTTTTAAGTTCACTAAAGTATAAAGCGTGATAAATCTTTGTTTTTATAACATTTGAATTTCGTTTGTAGACATAGTCGTCCGTATCTTGTAAACGGTTATATGTACGAGATATAGCGTTGTCTTACTAATTAATTATAGCATTGCCAAAACCGAGCATAGCACAAAACATACATTTTTGTAATTATACCCCATCGATCCTAATCCCTCACCTCAAATTATATACATATTAATATATTGATAATATCAAAATTATCAGTTTACAGTGCCACCTGTTAATGCGAAATCCAAAAGCTTGATTTACACGAAACGGAGACAGTAAGAGAATTTGTGTGTGTGATGTGTGATGCTTTGCATACGTTTTAGTTTCAAACAGACAAAGACACAGAGATTAACTTAGAAACTAAACTGAAACTGTTTCTTATATTATAAATTATTTTTTAAATTATTACTAGTTACTTTGTGAATCATCTACACATATAACAAAACGTCAAATGCATTCACTGCATATATAATATAATATATACAAAGTTGAATTTTCTACTATAGAACGACGATATGTATATTTTGCTAATTGAAAATGTCCTCATTGAAAAGCAATTAGATTTCATCTATTCTTTTGAATGTGACAGCTTTTTTTAGATAATTTCAGGAAGAAGTGTACCTTCATGTTTATTCCTCGAAAATATTATACAACATCGGTATAGGGTCGAAGTGGTATAAACGTTAGACACGAGCCGCAGGTTGTATGTTGTAAGCGGTCGATATCGATGTGTCGATATAACGATGTACCGATATGTCGAATATCGATATTGTATCGTTAATGCCAGGATAATGACAGGACCGAACTTACATCAATGACCTTTAAGTAATGAATGAGACACCAAAAATAAGTATGTTTTTTTTTTTCATATATTAATTAATACATTATGCTTCTTTTTTCCTGCAATCATTTTAACTCAAGAAATCTTAGAAGTAACATAAAATAATAAAGTGTCTACTAAATAAAATTGAATACTTTGCTTATTTTAGCATTATTAACGAAATTTATACAGTTACCTGCGTGGTCAAGTGGTCAACATCTTTGGCTTCGATTACGGAGTTCACGGATTCCGAGTACAGTTCTCGGTTTTGAAATCATTAGATATTTTATGTGCCTCACTCAACTATTCTTCAAATGTGAGTATCATACTGCTTATGCGAATTCGCTCTTCGTATTTTTGTTTATGATCGTAAAAAAAACATCTTTCCGCGGTTGACGAAGTTATAAACGAATATATTATGTTTTAAATGCATTTTTGAGAACAAAATATTTTTCTATTAACAAACCATTAATCGAGTCCACGAAAATAATGTAAAAATGCGTTTGTGTGTTTCCTACACCACGGGAAAATTGCATTACGAAAACATATCAACTGACACGTTCCCGCATTTAAATTTTGAGATATATTTTATATTATTTTATTATCCGCATGTGGTGAAAACGAAAATAGTTATTTTTTTAACAGATAGAAACGATCATAGTTAATAATTCTATATACTACTCAAAAACACAGTTTTTGTATGTACGTAGTTGCGTTTTTGTGTTAATCACACAGCGAAATTAGAAATTAGAAAATATTCGGTTCGGTGAATTATTTCTAAGTTTCATCAAAAGTACGCTACTGATGGAGGGTAAAATGTTCTGTAATTTGGAATGGCATTTAGTTACCTAGATTTGATTCTGCCTAATGGTGGACCAAGGCACGATCCACGAGGGGAGCGTGACTTAACATTTATTGTGTGATTTATTTAATTCCCGCGAAGCTTTGCATTCTGACATTTCTTTCATATGATTATAATGGCTGGCTGCTTTACTAACTCGAATCTTATCGAGATGTGAAGGATGAAATGTATTTCATACAGCCGACACACAATGGAGCGACAATACACAACTCAATTTAAATATAACGTTTTATTGAGAGACGATTAAACTTAAGTCGGTGCCTTATGACATTAACAGCAATACGCTCGTAGCATTTGATTTAAAAATGGCAGTGTTGAACAAACTGACATAATTTCGCAAACTGTACGTCCTCACTTATTGGTTGCAATGGATTTGACCATCTTTAATTTGAACTGCAACGTGAAGAGAGTAGATTTTTTAAAAATATTTCAAAGAGAGTACGAAGGATTCTATTTTTAATAATAATAAAAAAAATGACAAGTTTTCATTTTAAAAAGAAACAACGTTTGTTTTATTTTGACTGTTGTCAATGAATATCCTGTTATACATTAATAATCTTAAATTGACGTTGATATAAGCATGATTTTGCTCCAAACCATTGACAGATTATAAAAGGTTAATGTGTTGAGGTTTCCAGGCCACTATAAACATTTGATGGTGTAATATCATATTAAAAAGTTAATTATTTTCCAATATTGCATTTGGAGACACAAGAATATGTGTAAAATAGTTGCAATTTATTAAAAACATATTATGTTGAATATTTTCTGCTTGTAACATATGGCTTTTAATGACCTTTTGTCAGGTATTAAAAAATTTTTGAACGTGTATCTTTATCGAATTTGTCCAATTAAAATATATAATCTAGTTGTAAGTTCATGTTGCTCGCCAATCACAAATGCATTAACATATTATATTTTAATTTCAAGGAGTTGAGCTGACGCTAAAAAACAGATTCAAGACTATATTCTTCAAATATCCTCTGATGATTCTGAATCATCAAACTAATCGGTAAAAGCTGAGATAGGGTTTTAAAAAAGATAATAAAACAATAATACCAATTCATAATATGACTTTCGATAATATCAGTTGTTCTTAGAAAAATTATAATGATATGAATATTTAATGATATCGACTGTGAAAAGGAAAAATGACATTGTTTTCAAAACAGCTTTTTTTAGATAAACATAATGTATCCAACTTGATACACGTTATATCAAAAGGATATAAGCTGCAAATGTCAAATTAGTATCTAAAATTTAGCTTTTATGTTTGAAAAAAGTTGAGCTTGAGAAAATTGAAACCAAGATAAAAGACTGAAAAAAAGGTTTTTCTAGACAATTTCTTAAATTAATATTAGACTTTGTCAATTTAACACAAGCTTAGAAGTCTCCGTGCACTTCAAGGTTGTCGATATTACATTTCATTATTTGCATATGGCCCAAAATCATCAAAAGACATTTTTGTGCCTCCTGTCAAATTTGCTATGTGTGGGCTACGTCCTATTTCCTTTCCACATTCGATATCAAAACAAATTAATATGAACTATGTATGTGCCATAACTGTTAGGAGAAACTTTACTAAAAAAATGTTTCAGTGAAGTTTATTGCAATGATACTATAACCATTCGTATATTTTATCCAAAATATCAATGTGGCGATGTGTTCAATCGCTTTCTTTTGCGATCGGTACTGGACTCGTCTTCGTAATGCCGTTATCAGTGCATGTTATCAGCACACACGCGCTGCCCGACAAACAAAAGGTGAGAAGTGTTCCCCTTTCCTCGCCACCCCCAAGACACCTCGGGGCCCGCTGTTTACAATACAATTTTGACGGGTATTTTTCTCAACAATGGCCACAGATGATGACACGATGTCGATAATTCTGTCCGATAGCGCGTTGTATCAATCCGAGAACTGAAAAAAAGGATTCGGGTTCAATTGAGACAAATAAAACATATATTTATCATTTTTGTCGTTCGTTTTTGAGCCATGTCAGCCAGCATGGTAAATGCAAACTTTTTGCACCAGACCTTTATGTTTAATTTTTCTGATAATTTGTTCCCTCTACGTACAACTATTTTTATTTATTATTTGATGCTATTATGAAAAATGCTAGTTTTCACTTTTAGGGTGTTCACTGTCAATACTTGGTGGAAAGGCATTATATTATTAAAAACACAATATTCCCTTGTACTTCATTCCACTTTATATAATAGGTCAAGACCGCTTTCGCTCATTGCGAGCATTTTCAACTGATAAGAAATATAATTTAACAATGCTATTTATACAAAAATGAAAAGTTGTAAACAACAATTGGCATTGAAAAGAAATTACCAATTACATTATAATTGATTCTAAAATAACGCAAAATTAAAATGCTTAACACATCTTACATATAATTTAAAAGTCATCCAAGGTTAATAAATTTAGAGTTTAATATAGTTTTTTTTTTATCTCACCGAGGAATTTGAAGCCCTCAATTCCCTATACTTTTCCCCCAGAATATCTCCGAAGAAAGTCGTTTTTTTTAGCTCACCGAGGAATTTGAAATCCTCAAATCCCTATACTTTTTCCCCAGAATATCTCTGAAACTCATTTTGTCAGCCCATCCAATTTCAAAATTCTATAAATTTTTGGCATTTGCTCAAAATTTCTCAATCGGGATCGCAAAATTGAACGGGATCCCGGAATTACGGGATTCGGAATCCCGGATTGGGAGACTCTAATCCGAACCGATCGAGATTCAACCACTTTTAGGTGGAGAAATCCTCAACTTATCTATATCATGGCTATGGTTATATATTTTTTTTTTCTAAAATTAAAATGATTGCGGATACAAACAATTTAATTGGATTTTTACTGAAATCTTATTAATTCAATTGCTATTCTCTCTGTAGAACTAATTTCATTGATTTTAGGGTAAAAATCATTTATATAATGTATAATACTGAAATGTCTCATCGAAGCCCAGTCTACTTTTTTAAAAGAAACAAACGAAGACAGCCGATAGAAGCGTCACTGGAATATCAAAATTGTAGATTGTGTATGATTCAAAATGAATGTTAATTAAAAAAATAATTCGGATCACTGATTGGCTCACAAGCCATTACAAACAATAGGCACAGTATTTATTTCTTAATAAACGGGTGATATTATTCTCAGAATATACTTATCATCCATATCGTATTTGTTTATAAAAATTGTATCAACTTAAGCCATACTCGTACATAAACTTAAAAAAAAATACATTTACCATTCCATATTTTGTCATGTATTTATGTAGCCGCCTGTGTGGTCGAGTGGTCAACATCGTTGGCTACCGCTACGGAGGGCACGGGTTCGAATCCCGGTACGGGCAGTTTTATAAATTGATTTTTCAATCGATTTATGAATTTCTGTTCAAAGGCATGGATGTATGTGATGTCTTGAATTCCCCCCTCCCACCCATCCTATCCTATGAACGGGGCGTATCGAGAGCGATTAGCTAACCACTAGTCCTGTCCTTGCCCTGTCCTTCTATTCCTACTCTCTTTGGAAAATGAGAGGTTGAGCAACTGAGTAACAAGCAGTTCTCGTAGAAAAAATTCTGTTGAGATAAACTCCATTAGGAGTCCATATGCTCCATATTGGGAGCGGACATGGAAAAAAAAAAATTTGCATTCATTCATTCAAGCAATCTTCTTAAATTAAATAAAAAAAGAAAAGGTAAAGAAAATTACTAGTCAAGAATGAGTCTTATCTTGATAGCATGATCAGAGCTGTGGAGTCGGAGTCGTGAAAAATGAGTGGCTCGATTTTTTTTGAAAAATATATTTAATGATGTGTATTCATACAAAATAGTACTTCCGTTTTTGACGCCAGGCGTTGAAATGCGCTACAGTCGTCGATGCACCACTGCATCTATAGGGGGCGTGATTTGAACGATTCTAAAATACGACATCCATATGGGGCGTTACTTGACCAATTCCAAAATATTAATAAAAAAAACAGTACAACGTTCTTTGCTCTCGGAAATTTGAGATATCAGTCATCAATTTTGTCCTCAGCATGAATTCATATAAATATGATTGTAAGAAATGTATATGCCAGTGACCCCTGCGTTTCTTATTGCCTCACTTAGCTGATCGCTCTACTTGTTGGTGTAAACAAGTGTTTCAATAAAGTTATATCAATAGTTCCCTTTATAATGTTTGAAATGTTAACTGATCTCCAAATAAGCACTCCAGGAATCGCTAAAATGATTGTACTTGGTCTTATATTTTCCCTTGTGATGGGAATAAGTGTGGCTGCAGATCGATTTGAAACCATTACAACCAAGCATTGTTTTGTCTGTCTACAATCTACATATACCTCCGAAAGCCCACTGCTGTGGCAATACATACCTCCCGGTATTACTGGTAACTGATGACTCGAACTCTATGTCCGAGAGCAAGGTACGTTTGACTGTTATTTTTATATTTTGAAATCGGTCAAGTAACCCCCCATATGGATGTCGTATTTTAAAATCGTTCGAATCACTCCCCTTATGGATCCAGGGGTGCATCGACGACTGTTGTGCATTTCACTGCCTGGCATTAAGCACGGAAGTACCCAAAATAGTCCAAAGTGTTGACATCTCACGCTTGGCTGACTAAAGATGGTATGATGTATACTATACATACATAAAATGGGTCTGGATCGTAAGATTTTTCTGACTCCGATTCCAACTTTACAACGAGTGTTTATTTTAAATTAATTAATACATTACTAACTTTAATTTGAATTAAATATCAATAATACTAAAATAATGTTCAAATTTTCGTATTCAATGTTCTCACTAAGAAATATCTATCTATATTTGAAACGTTTCCAAAATAAATACAAACAAATTAAATATTATTATTAAATCAAAGTGGTCAGAGTTGTTTTGAAAGTAAACGTCAGTTGAATATTGACTTTAGCCTTTTAGACCTTAACGTTTCGGACCTTCTTAGAAACCGATTTGGGCACAAGTCACAAGAAATACATCATAATATTTCACTAGGCTTGTGGTACCTAATGGAAACATAAAATTTGGTCGAGCAGTGAAAGTGATCATATAAAATAGGATGTCATTAATAATATCGCTGAATAAAAGAGAGTTCTGGTTAACAATATGTTTGGGTATACATATAAATATTAATGATAATATATTATCGTTGAAATGAATTCCGGTCGTTAGTTGTTTTAGACAAAATAATTTTAGTTTATAAATTCAAAACGCGGTTTTGTAAACATATAGACAACACATTTAACAAAACGAGTTAAGCGTACAAGTGATAACTGTTTCTATGGATGTATAGAGCATCTAATTAAACGTCCAAAGAAACTAACCGGTTTTCGGTTTTTTTTTCAAATAAATAAACCAATACGACACAGACCATTATTCCAAAACAAAAAAACCTTGCTTACTTAAATATGAACTAATAATGTGTTTAAAAGAGTGGATTTTTTTCAACCATGTCTGCTCCTAAAGTGGACCATATGTACTGACAAGTTTTTTTCTACGAGAGCTACTTGTTATTCAGTTGCTTTACCTCTCTTTTCAAAGAGAGTAGGGGTAGAAAGATAAGGCTGAGATAAAACAAGTAGTCAGCTCATCACTCTCGCTATATGAATATTTACATACAATGTTATCTCAACAAATATTATGTTAATATTCTTTTTGGCCATGTTCGCTCCCCATGTGGAGCATTTGGCCGCCACGCGGCACTTTCATGTTTCCCTGTCTCCCGCCAATTGCTTTGCTTCCTCCCATGACATGCCAGCATCCCTCAGTTCCGCCGAGTACATCCTATGGATAGTACCCGACGGACGTCCGGGACGCCGGAATCCCACCGGTCGAAAGAAAAGGCAGGCAGGATTGAGGCTTTCCGGAGGCAGCCGCAGCACTTGACCCAGCCAGTTCCAACGTCTTTCTATTACCACTGACGTGACGGGATGCTGTCTTGCACGCTCCCTTATCTCTGAATTCCTTACAAAATCAAACAACCTCACCCCCATTATCCGACGCAAACATCTGTTCTCGAAGCTCAGTATACGGTTTTTCTGAGTCTTCGTCAGGTGCCATGATTCGCAACCGTATAGCAGTACCGGCAGAATGCAAGCGTTGAATAATATAACATTTATAAATTATCATGCTGTTTGTACAGGCACTTGAATCTTTGAGATCCGCCGCGGAAGCCATCAACGTTAACCACTGTTCCACATACATATGAATAGTTGCATAAAAGTCCATTGTACTTAAGGCGAATAGAATTTTTCAATAAACCCCAGTTAACCGGGCGAAATAAACCAGTTTTCGGTTTACATTGAAACAGCCAATAAACCGGTTAACCGGTTTCGTTTTAAACCAGATTGGAAGCCATACTTATGAATATTGCAATATTGGAATATTAATAACCTTTTTTGTTTTGATTTTTATATTTATAATATAATATAAGCTCTGTGTGTTCTTTTAGTAATTGAAAATTAAAAGGGAAGTGATTGGTTAAATAAATGTGTAATAGCAATTTTGGTAATATTAAACGACAATTTTGAAAGCTCTGTCCGCAAATGCACCGGTTGATGATGATGATGTAAACAACGATGCATTCTTAAAACGATGCTTCTTGATAAATCAGAAATGATTTATTTATCGTGCATGCCATATAATTTAATACGGGTGACCAAATGTTGAAAACTGTAAAATAAGTTTTTTGATTTTTTATTAGTGTATTTATTTGAATATCGAGTTGTGTTTTTGACATTATCCACTCTCAATTTCAATACATTATTGTAAATTGATTTTATTGCAAGATTTCATATCACTTAAATAATTATAAATGTTAATGCATACATTTCTTGATTGTTATGTTGGTAATTTGATGTGTTTTAATTTTATTTATTGTAATTTCATCCCCTCCACTTATTCTCAGTTCACCCAATACATTCAAACATTCATATTAATTTTTATATCTTTTTTGTGTATAGTATTATGAAGTTTACATATTATGCTATAAACAAACATTTTTAATAAATTTTTGATGATGGTTATTTTCTTCAATATATTTTTTTAAATACGCACACTTAACTCTTTTTTACATAGTAGATACATTTCACAAAAAACTGAGCTATTAAAGTGATATAATTAATAGCGAAATTGAAAATTGGTTTGATGAATTAAAAAATAATCATAAAAAAGATTAAAATTGCGGCTTAGAAAATCGTGTAAAAAGGGTAGTAGGGGAAATCTAAGGAAATAACACACAACCTAAGTATTTTAATTAAGGAAAAATAAAACTATTCATTGCTACTTGATTATATACGGGTACTTTTATGAAGGGCTGGACATAAATCGCTCTCATTGTTAGAACTATCTGACACGTATAATGTGTCATTATTTAATGAATTCCTTTGTGTGTTATTACTCTCTTGTGTTGTTGAGTTTCTTATAATTATAAAATCTGTTACATGTTTTTTGTTTCTGAGAATCGTGTTAGAACAAATAATTTGTTGAAAAAATAAATATTGTTTGTCCTTTTTAGACGACCGTGTTATTTCTAAATGATAAAAAAAGATTTTATATTGTTTACTCATTGTTTTGTATAGCCTTGCTTAATTTACTTCGACGAATGGGAAATGATATTTCAGTATAAAATATTTATTAACCAAAAAATATGGATACTCTATTACATTGTATAGTGTAATATTTTCCACTCTAAGAATCACATCACGAGCGCAAAAAGCTTTCTCGATTTACTGGAGACATTTTAAAAATTATATCTGCAACAAAATACGATTTTCTCGTTCCGCATATACAATAGAAAACACGATATTTTTTATGAAATGAAAACTTAATGTCATATGAGTCATCATTTATGTTACTCATAAATACAAATAAATACATGTTAAACATCATGATTGATTATTTTGATGACGAAGATATAGCTATAGATCTCATTTCTTTAATTTATGTCCACTCCCAATGTGGAGCATTTGGAGGTATGTTTTTAAAAGTTTATCTAAGAGAACTGCTACTCAGTTACTTAACCTTTCTTTTTTCGAAGATAGTAGAATTAGAAATGATAGGATTAGAACAGGATTAATGGTTAGATCAGGGGTGGGGAACCTTTTCTTATCTAAAAGCCGCATTTATTTTTCTGATTCGACATAAAGCCGCAGTAAACATTGACTAGGGAATCTTTGGCCGGAAACAGAAATTTAAGGTCAGAACATGTCAGAAATTTACAGAATTGCAGAATTGGCCAGAAGGCCGCACTAGAGTAGCCAAAAGGCCGCAGGTTCCCCACGCCTGGGTTAGATGATCGCATTTGCTAGGCCACATTATTTTAGGATTGGAAAAATGGGAGTGAATTTGTACACATCACAAACACCCTTGCCTCCGAACAGAAATAAAATGAAAAATGGTGTTTGTACTGGGATTTGAACTCCAGTTCACAGAAGCCATCGACGTTGTTATTTATCGAAGGATGGGAATATGTTTTTTTTTAGCAAAAGCACGCACGAATAAGCTTATTTGTTTCACCCCTTCCATTACCATACTCAATGATATGAATCAAACGTTGAAAAAGTCTTAATCAATATATGATACATTTTCCAGGAAAAGTAAAAAGCCTTTAAGATTATATTTAAAATTTTGTCAAACTTGTTTCCACAAATGATTAAATCAAAAGAAAATATAATAAACCAATACAGTTGGGTACCACATTTTATATAGTATTGTCTAACGTAAAAAAATATTAAAAACTAGTGCTGATGTTTTTTTCGTTTATTTAAATGTTGAGTACTCATGCATTAGAACAAAGCAGTGGTATTAAACGTCGTGCTAAAATACAGCACTGACTTATTGCTGTACCAAATAGTAATACAATAATATTTAGTTAATATTGGACGTATGTCTTGTGTGGATGCAGGCATATTGAAAGAAGAGTGCGTTGATAGCTGAAAAAATAAAATAAAATTAGATGGAACTTCGATGTAAGGAACTAAAGGTGTATGTACTAAAACCGTAATACAAAAGAAGGTTTTCGAAATTATTTTTTTGAATAGTAAAATAAACATCACGCTACATAGATTACGACGATGTTACGTAGTTACAATAGTAAAATGTATCTATTCGCTGTGCAGCTCTGTGAACCAGTAGCCAGAGTTGAAAACGTCAGTGCTACGGTCAGTCTACGAGCTAGAGGACATTATGACATGAAGAGTAATGACGTGATTATAATGCAAAGAACATTATTTACAATAGGCAACACTTTAATTTTAATATATAAACATTTGATCAGATATTTTGTTCGTTACATCAAAGTTTTCTGTAATAAAATTATATCAAGGCATCATACTAACAACACGATATTGTAGATGAGATTATTTTTCAATGATAAATGAAGGAACAATCATTTTGCTGTTGAATATGATTTACTTACTTTCCTAGTTAAAAATATAAGTATTTTTTTATATTTTTCTTTTATAAGATGAATTAAGTGTTCATCAACAAAATTTATTTAGGCGAGGAAATTTTAGAAATATGTTATATATATCGACAGATAGGAAGAAGGACGTAACCCACATTTTTTTCATAACACCTTTTTTCTATAATTGCAATGTATCAAACTTTATATATATGTAAGCTGCAAATGCCAAATTAGTATCTAAATTTAGCTTTTAAGATTGAAAAAAGATGAGCTTGTGAAAATTGAAATTAAGAAAAAGACTGAAAAAAAGATTTTTCCTAGACAATTTATTTAATTAATATTAGATTATGTAAATTTAACACCAGTTTAGAAGTCTCCTTGCACTTCGAACATCGAAACACGTTTTTTGTCCCTCCTGTAAAATTCCTGTGGGTTACGTCATTTTTCCTTTCCACAGTGGATATAATAATGACGATACTAAAGTGCTAGCCGTCGGAAAAGCACAACATACACATTCCGAAATACTTGACCGAGTAGAAAATATTTTGCAAAAAATTACAATCTTCCAAATGAAGCAAAGTATAGAAGATAGTAAAATAATAAACCATATTATTTTGAACGACAATTAGTCAAAATACACAACGCTTAGTAAATATAAATACAAGTATCTGATTGAATCTTTCAGAGAAATAAATGATGAAGTATATATAATATATGTAATGTATGTAGTTAAAATGAAATAACGTTGGCGCACACGTCCCACAAAAAGATATCCGCTTAAAAAGCGTGACTTAAACAGACGTTTTATTACCATAATTTAAAACAAATATCTGATTTTGTGTTTGTACATTAAAGTGTTAAAGTGAACTCTCGGGTTACTGAGGGTTCTCCGTTCGTATCTGGTAGGTAGGTATGTGTTTTATATGGATGTAATAATGATAATATGTACATATGAGATGTTTAATATGGGAAATTAACAAGAGGTCATCTATGTTACGTGGATCCACCTAACAGTAATTCTCGATTTCTACGCTTAGAATCAAAACATGTTATGTTCTAGATAAATATATTATAGCAATGCTTTTAAAGACGTAAAAGATGTATCATACTCACTAAAATAGGAAGCAAAATAGTAACATCAATCCAATCATTTTATATTTTCTACAGCTAATATTATTTAATAGTTTTTATTAGTGGCTACGGTTTTGTATAAAAATAACTTAAGTAATGTCATCACAGTTTATCAGTTTGATACAGTTATCTAAATTTATTGTTGAATGTATTTTTTAAAATGTATTTGTTTAGCTGGAATAAGCAGTAGTCGTTTAATTGTTTTCTTAATTAATTGAAATAAAGCTAATAATCGGTTATATTATTGTTGGAGGACATACGAATTTATTCTTGTCAGATATAATTATAAATTTCAATATGGATATACAAATTTAAAACTTTTGATTCAATAAATCAAACGCCATACTAGATTTTTTTGTTAATGTCGATAAATTTAAAAACTTACCAACATATTGATATTTATAGCACACAAAATTGATGTTATCCTATAATAATAATAATAAAACACAATATTTCTTTGTACTTAATTCCACTTTATTTAATACGTCAGGACCGGTTGAGCTCATTGCAAGCATTATCAACAACTGGTCATGACCTAATAAATAAAGTGGAATAAAGTACAAAGGAATATTGTGTTTTTATCAATAAAATGCCTTTCCACCAAATATTGGCAGTGAACACCTTAAAAATTAACTATAATAATATATTCCATAATCCACATGGATATTCACTTATAAACATATAAGTACATAAGTTTTATTTTTTTTTCTTTTTTTTCTTATAAAAAATCAAATTTATCTTAAATGGAAGGAAGGTTATCAAATAAATAAATTTGAACGAGTTTTCAAGATACATCTTCCATATAACATTTTATGCGTTGTAAACTTTTTTTTATTCATTATATTAAGTTAAATGATTGTTTATGATATAATTTGTGATAACAGTAGTTTTATTTTGATATAATAATCTCGTTTGAATATTCATTTTATAAATTAAACATAATTATTTGCTATGTAAAAGCAACCCTCATGTGTAAAAAAATGTTTGTAATATAAAAGTTTATTTGATAAATGTGACATACACATTGCCTGATAATGATTTTCAAACAAGCAAAACACGTGTCTCATATTGTAATACTACAAATGGAATAACGAAGTTATCAAATTATTTTTTTATTTTAAAAAATGAACTTATAATAAATATAAATATAATTGTGTTTTCATTGTAAGAAATACATATTATAAGTGCACACCTCGCGTTAGTCGCCTTTAATAATAATAATTTACGATAGAACGATTTATTTACGCCACTCACCCTCCGGCAAAATTCACTCTTCGTGAGCTTTTTTGTTCACGTTCTGACTTATGAGAACCAAAACCGCAATAAGATTCACAAATAGTCCGTTACGATCGCAGCTTTTGATATTGCCGGCTCATGTAAGCTCAGTGGAAGGATATCTCGATCTTTGTGAGTGCAATGTTATTATTATACTTATCAAAGAGATGCATCCGTGGGAGTGAGTGTGTATGTGTATATAATAAAAATAAATTATTTATAATTAACTATCCGAATTGAAAAGGACAGATATTTCAAAAAACTTCGCTTTGCCACTGCTTCTTGTGTATACAGAAAAAAGTTATGACTGTAGCAAATAAGATTTTTTTTTAATTCAGTATTGAAACTAATTGATATGATTCTGTAGTATTTTCACGCGATACAATCAAATCATATTTAAGTAACTTCTCAAGTCGTCTGTAATCAAGAAGGAATAAAAAGCTGACTTTTTTCAATAAATTACTTCTACTAAAAGCACCATACTTGATTTCTAAAAGTTAAAATAACCCTAGGTAGACAATAATTAGTAAAGCTTTGATCATTATTATACTTAGATTTAGTCAATGCAGCAGGGCTGTGGAGTCGGAGTCGCGGTATTTTGGCCGGAGTCGGAGTCGTGAAAAATGAACGGCTCGAAATTTTTCTGAAAAATATTTTTAATGATGTGTATTCAAACAAAATAGACCATAGTGTGAACATTTCATTCTTGGCTGACTAAAGATTATCTGATGGAATACATATATAAGTTAAAATGAAATTTTTGAAAAATTTCCTCGGAGTCGTCTTTTTTTTACACGACTCCATAGCCCTGGTTTAATCTTCTCCGCGTTGAATTTAAAGGGGAATGAAGAATATCCTGTAATCTATGTGATGTTGCGAATTGATCGGATGCCACAAAGATCAGGCCAGCGTGGGCTATTAGGCCCGTATGATGGTAGAGAAATAATACATAGCAACTGAACTAATTTTGGTTGGCCAATATTTACTAACTGACTAACGACTATTAATTATTTACGACAAGATTTTAAAGTAGATCTAGTCACTCAAAACTAGGCTATTAAAAAAAGGCTTTTACGTATCTGAAGCTTTTAGTCAATACTTAATTCAATAATCCAGAATCAAATAGGCGTACCAATGTAGCTGCAGAGAGAATTAATAAAATTTCTGATAGCGCTTGATAAAAAAATCAAAAATACTCCCGAGTACAAATCGAATAATCTCCTTACTGGCAGTGGAACGTCGATAAAGGTTAGCCATGTGATTCAATAAGACGTTGCCCCCCTTTTTATTTCTGCGCCCCCTCCCCTACGATGCTTGTAGTATTTCTCCTTTCCCGCTGAATAAACACGAATGCAGTGCCGCCAACCTTGCGAATGCGAATGCAAATGCACACAAAAAGGAAGAAGAAAAAAAACAACCAAAAACGCCAACTTCGCGGAAAAAAATACTCGCGTTGCCAAGTTGCATGTAAGGCGAGGGCTTTGGATAAAGCTCGAATCGTCTTGCGTTGGGAAAAAACTAATATGATATAAAAGCTCTTTGCATAAAAAGACGAAACTTTTCACTTAATGAACCGTTCTTTATGTTGTCAAACTTAATTAAATTATTTATAATAAGCAGGATATTTTAAAAAGTTGATAAGTAAAAGCCACCTCAGCATATTTAAAACTTGATTATTTCATCACTCAGTCATAAAAGTCGTTGTGTATGGTCTTGTTGCATCGCGTGTATAAATTAATTAATCCTGGATATATATTTTGTTATCCATGTCCGCTCCCAATGTGGAGATCGTGGCATCTTAATGAAGGGATCTCAACATATAGAGAGAACAGGTCGCTAAACTTTTCCTTTCCAAAGAGGGTAGTTTGACTACGACGGGGGTAGTGGTTAACTTATCGCTCTCGCTACGCCCAGTTATTGAAGGATCGGAAAAGAGGGAAGAAATGTTTAGACATCACAAACACCCATGCGTTAGAACAGAATCGATAAATCAGAAAAATAAAAATAAAATTGAAAAAATGCTCTTTGTACTGGGACTCGAACCTGTCCAGCACGGATGCCAACAACGCTTACCGCTGCACCATAAGACCCGACATGTTTTAATAAAAATATAATTTAACTAACCCATAAATTATTTCTGTGTGTCTAGCGCGAAAAAAATGAGTTATTTTTTGATATTATTATAATACGAAATACAGATATAATATTTTAACAAAATGCTGTAACAATTTGTCGTATTATGTTCACATTTAAAGCACTTTATAACTAGGTGAAAATTTCTTTTTTAATTCTATCCTTTTTAACTTATATACATATAATATTGATTGAAGAAATATCAAAATCGAATCTTTACAGTTCGATATGTTTTGTTTTTTTTTGCTACACATTCGCCATCGCTAGATTTTCGAGTATAAAGAAGGTTGAAGCGATCGAACCTGGACTGTTTGCCAGAAAACGTAAACGTGACATTTATATTACGAGTGCACAAGAGATAACACTATTTAATGGTTGTATGACGTATTGTAAACGGCTTAGATGAGTAAAAACCTTGCTTATTTATTAAGGATGTTAAATGTCGTATATTATAAAAAAATGTATTCATAAATAAAAAGAAAGTAACATGACTTAGGCATGGTTTGGTGGAAGTCAGTCAATTTTAGAGAGAAAGATCGGAAAGATGTTATAATTAACATAAAATATTCTGTACGCTTTTGGTAACTGACTTGTTATGATGGTTTCATTTAAGTAAGAGTAAATATATTTCAATATTTTTGAATAAAACTTTGTAATAATAAAATATGGCAACGGATATACAGAGAAAATAAATGACTTGAGACCTCGGCAAAATTGAGTTATAGTACTGATACGAAACTTTGCGCGGGGAAAAAAATAAACCGTAACCCGTCTACGAGTATTAAATATAATTTGGATAGATAGACGCGGTACGTTTTAGACGTAGACTTCTCTACGCCGTAGACAGGGCTAAATGAATGTGGCTAAAAATCACGTTAAGACTTCATTACGCTCGGAGGATATTTGTTTAAAATTTAGTTTTCCTGCCGTACCAGGCCTCGGAGGAAATTTAATGGCTAAGTGAGCGGGAAAGAAGTGCGGAGAGAAAAGCGCGCAGAATTTTCCGAGCTTTCCTAAGTCCTTGATTTTCTTCTGTTTCAATGTTTTTATTTTTGTTTTATTAGAGATTATTTCTACAGTTTGTTTACTTTTGATGTCGGTTATTTTTTATTAAGTGTCGATAATGTAATCATTCAATAAAATCGTTTATTTTATTTTATTGAAGTAAATTAAGCTGACGATGATTTTTGTTATTGACCTTTACCACAATTTAACGAAATATTCATTTTAAAAAGAGAATTTTATTATTTTGGTATATTTTTCTGATTCCTTACAAATATTAAAATACATTTATTTACTATACGTTTCACTTTTCTTTTCATTCTTTCAGACATTTATTTTTATTTTGACATAAATTTTTACTACACAAGTTTTTGTTACACCCTTATTAGTATTACATGATTTTGTATAAATATTTTTATTAGTTGAAAATGCTCGTGATGAGTGAATCCGTTACTGATCTTAATAAATAAATGTGAAATTAGTACTAAAATACTTGTTTTATTTTTAAATATAATGCTTTTCCACCAAGTATTGAAAGAGCAACTTAAAAATGAAAAAGATTTGTTGATTTTAGAAAGAGGCCTATAATTTCGTCCGTTGCTTAGTAAATGATGATGTAAACCATTTTACATAATCGACGGTAACTCATATTCAGAACTTATATAAAGTTTTGGCCAACAGTTAATCTTAGGTCATGGTAAATCTAAAAATAATAAATATTTGTTTTGGTCATGTTTATTTTTTTAAATAAATGGAAATGGCAGTATGGCGGTATTTCCTTAAAATTCCATGATAACTGTTATGCATTTTTGATATAATATCGACTGTGGAAAGGAAAAAAGACGTAACCCACACATATCGAATTTTACAGGAGGCGCTAAAAACGTGTTTTGATGATTTTGGGACATATGCAAATTATGAATTATACACAAACTTAAAGTGCACGGAGACTTCTAAACTGGTGTTTAATTGACATATTCTAATATTAATTCAAGAAGTTTTTTTAGGAAAAACCTTTATTTCAGTCTTTTTTCTTGGTTTTAATTTTTTACAAGGTCATCTTTTTCATACTTAAAAGCTAAACTTATATATTTATTCGGCATTTGCAGCTTGAATCCTTTTGATAGAACGTGTATTAAGTTTAATACATTGTGATTATCGAAAAAATCCTGTTTTGAAAAACCTGTGGGTTAAGTCCTTTTTCCTTTCCACAGTCGATATTAAAGATAATATTGATTTAAACAGAACCGTCGTTAGTGACAAAATCTGTGGGAGTGTACATATTTTGAACGATTCAAATTTAATATTGAAATTCCACCAAGCACCTTCGGTCGAGATCTTAAATTAAACAGAACCGTTTTACCGAATGATGGAACGAGATTATCCAAAACGAACTTTCGACAGAACCCACGACAATTTTATCTCAGGTTTTCAGAATGAATATATTGTATCGTGTTGAGTAAATCTGAAGCTTTGAGAAAATATTGGGTGTTGCGTAGGTTAAGGCAATTTGTGGTTATAAGAAACAACTAAATAGATTGACTACATTTCTATAAATAACTATGTAAATGAAGATTGATAAGTACTTGAAAGTAGTAATATTTTTAAAGACGCTCATTTACGATATAATTGAGTTGTGACAAATGTAACAGTGTTAAATATCATATAAAAAAAGATTCCCGTTTACAGTTTAGTGCCTGCATTTTGCAAGTACTGCTCAGGAAGAAAATTTAAATTAGTGGTGACGACAGAAAAGTAATACAGTACATGACTTTCAAAAGCATACAGAGTGTATGAAATATGTAAGTGTCAACATCAGTTAAATCAACAAGAAAAACCCCTTTTTGTAATCGTTCATTAGAACTAAGAGTTGAAATAATGTCAGAAAAAGATATTGCACGATTTGTTCATCAAGGAAGATATGGAAACAATTACAATTATGTTTTTTTTTATATTAAACATTAACTAAAAAAATATGAGAGTATTTAAAGAATTTGTCGCCTGTGTGGTCGAGTGGTCAACGTCTTTGGCTTCGGTTACGGAGGTCCCGGGCTCGAATCCCGGTACGGACAGTTTTATAAATTGATTTATGAATTTGTATTCGAAGGCATGGATGTATGTGATGTCTTGAATTCCCCCTCCCACCCATCCTATCCCACAAACGGGGCGTATCGAGAGCGGTTAGCTAACCACTAGTCCTGTCCTAGCCCTATCCTTTTATTCCTACTCTTTTTGGAAAAAAGAGGTTGAGCAACTGAGTAACAAGCAGTTCTCGTAGAAACACATATGTTGAGATAAACTCCATTAGGAGTCCATATGCTCCACATTGGGAGCGGACATGGTTAAAAAAATAAAAAATAAATAAAGAATTGTAAATTCCGACAATTTGAACAGAGCTTGTAGTAAGTTAATACTATTTTATAAATCTATACAAATATGAATATAAGCTATTGCGAAGATGTAAATTGTTTTTGTTGAAGTATTTAATTATATTCACTCAAAATAAGAAGTTAAACTTATAACTACAAGTTTTCAGAACCGTTTAAAACAGATAGATGTATGGAGATTCTTGATCGGATGGTTTGTGAGAAAAGGAAAGTAAGTTTGGATAAATATATTGAAAAATAAATGTGTGAAGGGGTCATTCATTCGGAGATTTTACAACGCGTAACCGAATGTTATGAAAATCTATTCGATTACAACGATTGACATGTGTTTAAAAGAAGTTTGTATGTAGATAGAAATGGTATTGTATATACACCGCTCACTTTTAGGGTGTTCACCGTCAATACTTGGTGGGAAGGCATTATATTATATTAATAAAAACACAATACTCTTTTGGACTTTATTTCTACTTTATTTAAAAAGGTCATAACCGGTTTCGCTCATTGCTGATGGTTTCATTGACAATTTTCGCCATTAGGAATATTGTGATATAAATCGCTGTTAATGCACATGATTTGAAATAAGAGGTGATAGTCATATATGTCATTTCATCTGCGTTGCGAGCAAGTAAATTAAAATTTAGTTGTCTATGAATATATAATTAAGAGGAATTGCTTGTTTTAACTAACATTTTTTGAGAGGGATAATTACTGAAATATATTTAAAATTCTTAGTTGTTGAAAATAAAAAAGTTCTGTATAATAAATTTGTAAAGTATAGTAGATAGTTATATTTATCAAAAAGTTTATTTATTTTTTATTTGATTCGAATTGTGATGTTAAGTATCAAGAATCATGATGTATATTGAAAGCCTGCAAGAGAAAACGCTCGCGGCAAAGAAATGAAATCAATTTATGTGAGAGGTCACAGGTAAAATATAAACTCATTTCAACGAATAACGCAACTAAGTAAGTAATAACACTTCTAAAAAGTTGTTATGACATCTAAATGCAGAGTAGTTTACAGACAGTTTTTTTTTTAAATCTTTCACCAGTTTATTGTTAAAATCTAATATATATATATATATATAAATGAATGTTTGTTTGTTCGTTTCGTACTCTATGGGCTGCCAAACCGCTGATCCGATTGCAATAAAACTTTGACAAACTTTTTGCTTGGACTTCCGGGAAGGTTATAGGCATATTAAAATCGTATGAGAAGGTGGATATTTAAATATTAAAAAAAATATTCGTGCGTTTCAACATGCATTCATGGCTCGATAAAAAAAAAATTGAAAGTGTCCTGGTTGGTATTTGAAGGCATACATACTACAAAATAAACTAACGACGACGACTACTTAGATGATGGTTGAGGAACCTTTTCACCACATTCATTTATCTGATTCAACATAAGGTCGCAGTGAAGAAACGTTGACACCCATCCCGCCTTTCTTTCGACTGTCGAACATTTTAGGGTGTTCACTGTCAATACTTGGTGTAAAAGCATTACATTATTAAAAATACAATATTCCTTTGTACTTCATTTGAAAGGTCATGGCCGGTTTTGCTCATTGCGAGCATTGTCAACTGATAAGAAAAATATATTAACAGTGCTATTTATTTAAAAATAAATTGAAATAAAAGGTGTAAACAACAATTTACATTGAAAAGAATTTACAAATAACAGTATAAGTGATTATAATTACACAAAATTAAAATGTCTAACACCTATAACAAACATATAATTTAAAAAATCATCAAAGATTAATAAATTTCAACTGCTGGTAATTATAAATATAATTGAAATTTGGGAAATTTTTAACAAAGTGATGTAAAATTTTACATGACTTAAGTACATAGTTTAATGATTATTTTGTGTGTTTTCCCGCTTCCATGTAATAAATATGTGTACTTTAACAAAATTGACAGCCATGAAGATTCTGAAAAAGACAGATTGATTTCGTTCTTTTTCCAAACGCTTGCGTCTAATTTTTTGATCAAGTCAAAAGGCCGCATCAGAGTGGCCAAGAGGCCGCAGGTTCCCCTCCACTGACTTCAGGCCCGGAAAAAGTTTAACATGTTGCGTACCTATCTATTATTAATAATGATTTCACATGAGGTCTTATAATAAATAAACAAGTATTGTTCGTGTTAAGCAAGCGAAGAAATATAATTAATCATGCATAGTTTATTAATTTATTCTTTATCTCTTTCTAATATATTACACTGACCTTTGGCTTTTATTCTTTATAGAAATGAAATAAAAAATGGAGTTCATATATTGTTAATAAGTTAGTCAAAGAGAGCCGATCAGCACACGAATTCAAAAAATTTAACCACTTTATTATCAGATGGTGACTCAATTGATTGTTTTACTACAAAACAACGTTAATAAACGAATACAATGTTGCTTCCAATTTAAACGTATTGTTTTTTTATGTGATGACACCGTATTATTATTATTTTTATCTATGCCCACTCCCAATGTGGAGCATATGGCCACCTAATGGAGGTGTCTCAAAAGATTATTTTTTTCTATGAGAACTGTTTGTTACTCAGTCGCTCAACCTTACTTTTTTTCAAAGTGAGTAGTAGGGAAAGAAATATAAGGCTAGAGTAGGACTTGCGGTCGACTAATTGCTATTGCTACACCGAGTTTTTAACGGATCAGAAGGATGGGATGAGAGGAAATAATGTGAATTGATATCACAAACATCCAGTCTTCGATCACAACTTTCAATTGAATAATTCTCAAATTCACTGTGCTCTTACCGGGAATCAAACCCAGACTTGCGTGATTGGTAGAGGAAGCTCAAACCAACTGGGCCACAGTTTACTTAGCTTTACATCGATTAAGGCGACAATGTAAAATCTTAGTTTTGTTATATTCAAATTCTAAAAGAATTAAACGTTTCTTTGTTTCACAAATTTCAACAAAGTAAAAAATAATCTTTTAAAGCTAAACTATTTCATGGTTCAATCAAAGCATATATTTTAATCAGTTTTTATTTACCTGACATTGGTAAGTGGGATATTGTTTTATAAAATTACAGGAAACAGAATATTTGCCATTACAGTAAATCATTAATGCTACTTATTAAATTTGAATCGTTCAAATTATGTATGTTACATTCACACAAGTTTTGTGTCTAACGACCCGGCGCATTTCCAGTTCATCCTTGTACTTGAACGCATGAAGATGCTGAGAGGCAAAACCCGGGTCGTTAGTGACAAACATTGTGTGAATGTTCATAATTCAAGCGAATCAAATTTAATATTAAAATTCCTCCAAGCATCATAGAGTCGAAATCTTAAATGATATTTATTTTATCAGAAACAGTGGAGTGAAAAATCAAATTTACAATTAATCCTATCACCTGAATTTTAAGTAAACACTTTTTAATAAGAGCAAAGGTAAACAATTGAAAATAGGTTTTCAATAACAGAATTATTGGACTCAATTATAATAAAATATTTTTTCTTTCTTATTATGGGGCAATTTTGAATTCCGGGTGTCCGAGGCGTCCTGTCACGTCAGTGGTTATGGAGAGACGTTGGAACTGGCTGGGTCACGTGCTGCGGATGCCTCCGGAAAGCCTCAATCCTGCCTGCCTTTTCTTTCGACCGGTGGAATTCCGGCGTCCCGGACGTCCGTCGGGTACTATCCATAGGATGTACTCGGCGGAACTGAGGGATGCTGGCATGTCATGGGAGGAAGCAAAGCAATTGGCAGGAGACAGGGAAACATGGAGGTGCCGCGTGGCGGCCATATGCTCCACATAGGGAGCGAACATGGCCAAAGAAAGAAAAATTATGGGGCAAAGTTTTCACCTACATGCTTTCGATTTTATATAATCTATATAATCTGTTAAAGTTTTTTTTTTTTTTAATAAATTGTTCTTTGCGTAAATCATATGAATAATAATATAAAGTAAATAGCAAATTATGATCCAGGTTTTTAGGATTGTAGAAGAACAAAAAAAAACAAATAGATCCCATTGAAGATATTATTTTGTTCATTTAGACTTGGCTTTTTTAATCGTGGTTCATTACTTAAAGCCTGGGGCTGTCATCCATCAAATGTGAACACCACGCGGCAATTATTATATTACATATATAAATGTCTTAATAGCTTATAACTTACAGCTAATAATAACTGTAACAAATAAACAAACACTTAATCATTTCTTTAGGCTAAATGATTGAGAATCGGTAAGCTATACTTTTTTAAGCTGGATTGTATAATATTTTTTTTTTATTATAGGCTTGTAGAAGCCTGTAAAGATCAACGGACGTTTTCTAAACAAACAACGTATGAGCTCTAAGAGTGACCATATATCAAAAATAAACGGCCTCTTTCGGAAATTTGAAAATACACATATATGACAATTTATTAATAAAAACACAATATTCCTTTGTACTTCATTCCACTTTATTTAATAGGTTAGGACCGGTTTCGCTCATTGCGAGCATTGTCAACTGATAAGAAAAATATATAAACAGTGCTATTTATACAAAAAATAATGTGAAATAAAAAGGTGTAAACAACAATTGACATTGAAAAGAATTTACGAATTTCGGTATAAGTGACTCTATAATTACACAAAATTTAAATGTTTGACACCTCTAACATGATAATTAAAAAATCATAAATTTTAAGTGGTGACTGATGGTAATCATTAAAATCAAACATCATTGAAATTTGTGAATTTTAACAAAGTGGTATAAAATGCTCTTATACAGTGATTTATTAATTCTTTTCAATGTGAATTGTTGTTTACACCTTTATATTTCAATTTATTTTGGATAAATAGCACCGTTTATATATTTTTCTTATCAGTTGACAATGCTCGGAATGAGCGAAATCGGTCCTGACCTTTTAAATAATGTGGAATAAAGTACAAAGGAATATCGTGTTTTTATTCATATAATGCCTTTCCACCAAGTATTGACAGTGAACACCCTAAATGTGTCAAATCTTGTTATTGCAACAAGCTACTATCTTTTAAATGCTACGTTATTTCATTTAATTCCACGGAACGATTTTTATTATATCACACATGAGGTCTATAGCCGAGTTTAACGACCCGAATAAAGATCGATTCAAAATAAACAATATCGCTTCAGTGGATTATTGATGACCGGCCTCACCAAGTGAGATGGAGACGCAGACGGAGATGTGGAGTCCAGAGCGAGAAGACCTCGGTTCAGTACTGCAGAGCACGAGCTTCGATCTCATTGTTACGAACCATTTACGAGATATCTTGATGCACGGTTGTTTGTAATATCGAAATGTCTGCCCGTATCCGGCGAAATTACATAGTTAGATTAATTACAACATTACAATCGAACATAATAAAGACTATTCATATATTTCTTTCGACTTATACGAGGCCATAATGAGAATTCCACCATTCTTGAGAATGTAAATCTAAATGTACCTGATTATTTTTTGAGAAATTGTGGATATTAATTGTTTGTTCTCCTAAGGTGTAGAACCAACCTGCCAATAGGCATGCCACTGGGAAGAGCTTTAACGGTGTTCAACAATATTGCTTCGGATGTCGACATATTCCACGTAGACGTGGGTGAGTTACGACGAATACTATTTTTTATGTATTAGAGTACAGTTCGTCGGAGTTTACTCAGTTGACTTCCTTGCTATTTTTTTTCTATTGCTTTTAATATTAAATTTTCTATTTTTTTTCTTCATTGTAAAAGTTTTAAATTTATAATTTGTCAACCTTATGCAATGTTAATTAAATAAATCTGTAGCCTAGAATGTATTGTAATACAATTAGCGAACATAGAATGGCGAATGGAGATAGCTAAAATCTTGAATCTAAGTCACTGGACGAGCTACTTTATTACTGGACACGATGGACTTACTGTTCTATGAGTTTGGCCAATAAGTCAAGCCACCCTTCCATTGGACCGATTGGCTTCGCTATTTGGTGGCTAATATAGCATATTACCATGATTTTGAAAAAATACGGCGTCATACAAAGAGCGAGTAGATCTCAATTCATAGAATCTTTTCGATTATCTTAAAAATATATTTTTCTGCACATTTAAGTACATGCCATCAAGTCTTGGATAGTTGCTTCGAAGACACTTTTCAGTCAAGAAAAAAAAATATTCAGTAATAATTTATTATTTTTAACTTAGCTATTCGTAATATAAAATTAAAAATAATTTAGATTATTCCACGTATCGTGGTACAAACTGTGACACGTGTTTCGCCTCTTCTCGGAGGCGTTCTCAGACAATCTTACTTTCATAAATGCTTGTTTAAGTACGAATGATTTTAATTTTACTATTCTGACATATTATAAAAATAAAAACAGGAAATCAGGAGGGGAGGATAGAAAAATAAACAAACAACAATGATACTACAAATGACATTTACGTTACAAAATGATTAACTAATGAGTTGCATCAATTAGAAAGAGTTAAGCCATTAGAATTAGGCGAGCAACCTGTCCTATTTAAGATAACTTTATAGATATTTTATATAATATATTTTTTTGAATAATTCAAATGTTTCAAGTATGCAAACAAATATATTTTGGAGAAGAAGAAGAAGAAGACCCCGGGAGATATATCGACAGCCCTGCAGTATTTATATTTTAATATTTTTTAGAATAATTCAAATGTTTCAAGTATGCAAACAAATATAAATTTCGGAGGTGAAGAAGAAGACCCCTGGACATTATGACAACGAACATATGTGTGATTATTTGTGATTTGTGATTATTTTATCGGTTATTAATATATGGATACTTCTACAAAGTTACCGCTGAATCAATCGAAAGTATTAAACCATTCGTATTTTTCCAAAGTGAATGTCAATTTAGTTAATATTGAATCAAATATAATAACAATTCAACCGAATCATGATTAAAATAATGTTTGCGTAAATCCATAAAATGTTGTTGTAAGTGTGTGATACGGCCTTGTCGGAAGAGTTTGTTTGATATGAACAGGCTGTTTGATAGAAGTAATACTATTAGATAGTTACTCATTGCCTTTCACATTATTTTGTTGCTGATTTTGCATCGCTCTTTTATGTACAATTAAGTATATCTCAAAACAAATTAATTATTATTCTACGGTATGATATGCAGTCTACACGCTTCGAGTGATATACTAACACGAGATTTTAGCATCGTGTTTCAGATGAATCGTGACGATAGCGGTAGCTTAATCATGAAACTAATTAATAATTGAAAGAACGCATAGTTTTTCACTGATACGAATTTTATTATGTCATTCATATGATACGATACATATCGTATGTTCTTTTTAAATTGTAATAAATATGATGTATTTTAGAATCATTTAAATCAGTCACCATAAATAAAAATAAAAATATGGAGTCCCTGTGAACTGGATTCACTATGGATTTATTACCTCTGTAGGGATCACGCCCTTCTGCCTGCAACGATAGTAAGGGAATACATTTTTTAAAAACATTAGCGATGAAAGAGACTCTAACTTTGACGCTAAAGTTTCCTGATACTTAAAGCGCCATGAATTTGATACAAAAAAAGCATATTTATTTATCCGAGTGCTAGCAAGCAATTCACATATAATCCTAGATTGATTATATATGGGATATCCTTATCTTAATCCATAATATACATCATAGGTATTTTTACAGTAGGATACATCTTTGAACTCTAAACTACTTAAGAGAAGAAACCAAAATTGAAATTTTATTTATTTAAGATTTCGACTGAAGGTGCTTGGTGGAATTTTAATACTAAATTTGAATTGTTCAAATTATGTACATTCACACAAATTTTGTTACTAACGACACGGGTTTTGCCTTTTGGTATTTTCAGGCGTTCAGGTGCACGGATGAACTTAAACTGACGCTTAGTACATGAATGTTTCGTGTTTATATAAAAAATAAATGTATCATTGAGTTTGAAGCCATTGCTGGCGAAAAAGATCAGCCTATGGGAATTTTGATATAAAAAAAGATTGGCTATCTTTGTTAGTACTGTTGAAATTATAAGAGGATTATTGTATCAGTACTTTTTAAACCTTATCTGATCTCAGTGTAAAGCATGACATTTATCAACAAGGACTGCTTGTTCCTCAGTTTCATAAACCCCCTTTTAAAGTGAGTAGTGATAGAAAGAAAGGGATAGAGCAGGACTCTTTGATATCTATTATCTATAACTCCGTCCGGTTTTAGAATTTAATTAGTGGAAGGGAGTTTTAGATAGAAAAGCATTTGAACAGAAATCAATAATAAAAAAAACAATTTATGAAACTGTTCGTTCTGGGATTCGAACTCGTGTGTTTAGTGACAGAAGCCATCGACGTCGACCACTCACCACTCGACCACGAACCCGATAATTATGAGTAAGTTTATCAACCGTCACCAGTTAAAAGCACAAATATTATACTATATTGATTTTGGTATTTTTTGAGTTTATCTATTTAGCTATGTTTATATTTTTACTGAGTAATTTTACATACTGGTAAAATTACACATAGTGATAAGTTTGTTCAAAATTACTTTTTATGACGCCCTATATTTTTTTTACGTTTGCTTAATTTTTATTGAAATTGATACATACAATGGTTTCCAAATTTTGCGTGAATACTGTCAGTCATAGTTTCTTACTGCTTCTAAAGTAATAATTAAACTAATTGATTTCTTAAATTTTTAAGAAACATAAGTTAAGAAGTTTCATATTATTTACAGTTGTTTTTGATAAACGTTTTTAAATCCAATCTTTAATGCTTTGTTTAAATGTAATGTAATTGGATGAAACAAAAGTCTAAGGGTAGTCTTTAGAGTACCTGTCATGATGCAACCTTCGCCATTTATTTGGTTGGTGTCACTAACTTATGACCCCATCTCAGATTTCCAAAATTTGACACGTCGGCATTGAGAGACCTTCATCGAAGGCCGATAATCTTGTTTATTCATCGAAGAGAACCAACAATAAGTCAACAACTGTCGGCAACTGATACCATTATGGCAGGAGAGTAAGGCATTTCAATTTAGTTCAGTTGTTGCAAAGCGTGTCCTAGCCAACTCAGAAGTTGGGCAAACATCATGTCAGCCATATTATAAAGGAGTGATTCACAACTTGTTAACCTGTTACACACAAAATTTTAATGCTTTGTAAAAAATATTGTTAAAAAATAATATCCTTACTTTTTGTGTGTTCAACGCATGTATCTTGACAGTGCTGATTTACGGTTGCGAATCATGGCACCTTACGAAAGCGCAGAGTAACCGTATACTGTGTTTCGAAAACAGATGCCTGCGGCGAATGCTTGGAGTGAAGTGGTCTGACTTTGTCAGGAATACGGAGATTAGAGAGCGGACTAACCAGTCTCTAATTACGTCCAAAATAAAGAAGCGGCGGTGGTCCTGGCTTGGACACGTGTTAAGGATGCCTCAAGAGAGCCTGAACCCTGCCTGTCTCTTCTTCCAACCGGATGGATACCGGCGTCGTGGAAGGCCACTGATGACCATTCTCAGGATGTACTCAGCGGAGTTGCGGGACGCTGGGATGACCTGGGAGGAAACAAGGATACTGGCTGGAGATAGAAAGTCATGGAGGAACTTCCTGGTGACCATATGCTCCGTATAGGGAGCGGATATGGAATAATATTTGTAAAATGTTCAGCTCTCATTTATGGAGTACTTACTCATTTTTAAAAAGTTGATAATGTGCTAGGTGGAATTTCAATATTAAATTTGAATCGTTCAAATTATGTACATACACACAGATTTTGTCACTAATGACCCGGGTTTCGCTGTTCGGCATCTTTAGGCGTTTAAGTTCACGGATGAACTTAAACTGAGTTCATCCGTGCACTTGAACGCCTGAAGATGCCGAAAGGCAAAACCCGGGTCGTTAGTGACAAAATCTGTGTGAATGTACATAATTTGAACGATTCAAATGAATAGTTGTATTTTTTTATCCATGTCCGCTCTAGATGTGGAGCACATGGCCTCCTAATGAAGATTTTTTTTTCCTCGAGAAATTTTTGTCACTCAGTCGCTCAACCTCACTTTTTTTCAAAGTGAGTAGTGGGTAAAGAAGGATAAGGGCTAGAATAGGACTTGCGGTCGACTAATTGCTATTTCTACTCCCAATTAACGGATCAGAAGGATGGGAGGAGAGGAAATAATGTGAATTGACATCACAAACACCCAGTCTTCGATCACAACTTTGAATTGAATAATTCTCAAATTCACTGTGATCTTACCGGGAATCAAACCCAGACCTTCGTGATCGGTAGAGCAAGCTCTAACCAACTGGGCCACAGCAAGCGACAAATCGTATTTAATTATCAATTTATTATTTTTATTCGTAGTTAGTATTCGCTCTTTTCAGTCTAAAGATGCTTTTCAAAGTATCAATACATGTGATCTTTGGCATTGGGCTTAACAGTGTTTAAAGTAAATTTTAATACTATTTTAACTTATAACATTCATGACTATTTTTTGATATATGTTTGTATGAAGAAATGCTTTCTCTTTTGACATACTTATCTCAAAAATGACAAAAATGGATATGAGTGTTGAAATCGAGCTCTTCAAATATTACAGTGGTATAGTCTTTTAATTGTTAATTTATATTGGTTTTTGATCACTGCTCTAAGTAAAATTTGGGCCTACAGCTAGCAAACATTGAAACAGAATCTCGGAAATAACTTTGATTTCAATCAAACATACCTGTAAGTTACTTTCTCGTACTACTTACTTTACATTATTTTAGGACACAACCTAAATATCAACGGATATTAAATTAAACGCAACATTATTGTTTCTTAACATTGTGAATTATAGTTACTGACTTTTGAATGAAGATCCTCGAAAATACCTTCCTAAAAAGAAAATTTTGTGAAACACATTTTCCGCACACTGAAATTTGTTTTTTAAAATCCATCAAAATATGCTTTTGATAGAAGACAATAAAATAAATCATAAATTTGTCCATCAAATTAATGGAGCTTTAAGTCATAGAGCACGTTAGCGTAAAAATTCTTCGAATCTCCTTCTCCATTTGAAATCCTCTTTCTATCGCTGCTGATAGAACGGCGCGTGATCGTTACAGAGGCGATCAATTCACAGTGAAACCAGTTCACGTAGATACCATATTTGTATGCATATTATATAACATATACTATACCCATATATTAACATATACATGCGCATACATACACACAATAAAATAATACAGTAACTCAAAGAGAGTAATTTTCGTGATGATTAGTTCTTAATAATTCATTTTTAGAAGAATAATTAAACCTACGGAGGGTCGTCGAGCAGAGCTACTCTCAGCCTAAAACGATTCTTATGATATAATTATGAAGGTAAGAGATCGTTTGGTTATAATGTTTGCATATCTCGCTGTACAAATTTTGAGCGATCTCGCGGTTGGAAGTGTGTATGTAAAAGTCTGTATTTGAAAGTCTCTAGGAAGCAGCCACAAAGTGTTACATACATATCTGTCGCAGTGATTTATTTTGTACATCCTGGAGAGTCTTGCTTGTAGTGAGCAGAAAAACATGTTTTTTTAAAGATAAAAAAATACATTATAGGCTTTAATATTATTTGAAGATAATCAATACGTATTTAAAGGTCGAAACCTTTCATTGATAGAATTGCGTAATAATTTTTACTTGCTTATTCCGAGTAACAAACTTATTTTTTTATGTTCGAAATGAATTTCTATGAAGAAGCCACTAAATTCATTGGAAAAACTATTGAAGGATACCGACTATTTTCCTCAAAATCAAGCTGATATTAAATATCTTGTAAAATAAACGATATTACTCTAGTCAAATATATATATTCATAATAATGGACGTACGGATAGATGATGTAATACAATATAATTTCTAACTACTCGCCATAATGAAATATTTGTACGTGTGAATACCTATTCGAACAAATCGAGCGGAGAATTCCAATAACTAGTTCATATTCGATTTAAAGTTTTGAGTTGAGAGATATCTGTCGGTAATCTATATCTAGTTTTGTAACTTGTGCGGATATGTCAGTAGCGCACACCTGACAACTAAAACTAGTTAAATACTGAAGATTTTTTTATAATGCTCACAATTTTATTGGCTATATTTTCTGATTGGTAAAACATTGAATGCAATGGAAATCGCTATTTGAGTATTTGTTACCCGAGCCCTTCCAACTAAAAACTTTCCAATAAATTCAAAGCATATCTACACTTAAGGCGTTTCTTATTTCCATCTCGCTAACCTGCTTCCTAATTTGTTTTTACTTACCAACAATGAAAAGACTTTCGTTAGTATCAGATGCAAAATAACGTTAAAGTAAAAATACTGTTGAGTTATAGAAACATCTGTTTGTTGACTGTTGGATGTATAATTATCAATTAAATATAATCAAGTTGTTTAACTGTGCGGACTAAAGCCTTTTATCCTGGTATAAGCGATCTCGAAATCCCGACCAATTTTGAAATCTGTAATCTCGGGATTGTCTTAGCGCTAATTCTAAAATTTCATGATTAACTATACAACGCAAAAAGCCTATAAGAGCTAAAAAAACAAGCGCAGGACTCATTGGCAGACGTAACTTTTTTAGAGAAAGGAAAAAAAGTCTAACCTTTTTGAATAATTGTGGAATCATCCAATTCCTAACATTTCTAAAAAAAAGTCTTCGAATTGAGAATTATTTTGGAATATGTTAATGTGTCACTTGTTTCGCCGGTGATCAATCCTGGGATCCCGAAAGCCTAGCTCCCGATATACCGGGATCAATAAAAAGGGTCTGAGATTGAATACCTTTGTGCTAACAGTAATTGGTATAATTTTGAGTAACCTGTACAACTAGAAATTTTCATATCTATCCCGTTAATAAGAAGAATATCCAATGACTGAAAAATACTAGTCTTTGTTATAAACGTAACAGAATGTTGTGAGTGGTTCTAGTGCGTTTGCAACACAATTCTATTTCTGTTATTATTCAGGGACTCCACTGAATTTCTGTTCATTCCAGGTGGGGTATGGAAGATGGTAGATGGAAAACGTAAAGCGTGGTGGAATGGGAAGTAATATATGAACTCAAGGCGAAGTTTTTACTTTATATTTGCTAATTGATAAGTTTCACAGTTTATACAATTTTGGAATATTTGCCTCAAGGCTCAGTCAAGTTTTGTAATCAAATATTATTGAAATATACTTTAAGTTTTCTATAATAAGATAAAATGAAAATAACAATATATTTCATGTATCATTTATAACGGACTAATACATTTTTTTTGATTTTTGAATATTCACGCTTTTTTCCATTAAAAATCGGAAATAAATTAGTTTTAAAATAACACTTAATTGTATTTACATGTTTAATTAATAGAATTCAAATGAGTCGACTTATTAATACACGATTGATGAAGTATTTATAATGTTGATAATGAAACCAGGTATGCGGTTCCATGTTAAGGTTGGTATTTTGTACTTAATACCCGATATTTACAATACGATGCGTCATTGGAAACAGAAAAACTTGATTTATTTTCTAGAAAATTATACTTTCATTCATTTTTGAATCCAACGGAAATGTCTCCACTTACAGTCAGTCAGAAAGATTCGAATACTTTCGATGGATTCGGCAGTAAATTTGTGGAAGTTCATTCTGTGAAAGTAAGATTGTCTGAGGATGCCTCTGAAAGAAGCGAAACACGTGTCACAGTAAGTAGTACAATACGTGAAATAAGCTAAGTTATTTTAAATTTTATTTTAGAAAGATGCGAGCTTAAGACATGGAAAAAAGAATAATAGACGATCGTGGTTGTTTTTTAATACATACTCGAGATCTTTGGCATTTAGCTATGTTTTTTTAAATTGTCAACGAGAAAATTTCGATTGTTACTTTTTTATATTTTTGATGGATTCGGCGGTTTGTTTTGTATATTTATTTATTCTTCTGATTTGGTTATTCATTTTGAAACGTGTTTCGCCTCTTTCAGAACGATTTTACTATTTTTAATAAAAAAAATATTTCACGCATTAAATTCTAATGCCAAGAATGTATTTTTAAGCGTTTCGTTTTAATTATTTAACTACAGACCAGACAGAAACTGATCGGCAGAATGGAGCAGCGGTTGAGCTTTTGAGTGCTGGAAAAAGCTTTCCCGCCGTTCGTAGATGTGTCGGGCGGTTCATATGGGCGGGTAGATGAAAGTAGGGCGGCACCGCCCACTCATACTCGTCTATCCATTGTCAGCCTACGTCATATTATACCGCCTTCAGATGGAAACAACTCTTAGCCTATCTTGGCACGACATATGCTGGTAAGTAGCTCACACTACATATGTGTTTAGTATATGTATAAGTATATTAGGTTATTTATATCCATGTATGTTTAGACTTATCAATTTTATTTTAAAAATACAAATTTTTTTAGATAAAGATATCGAAACTACAATAAAAATATGAACAGAAACACCAAAGAAAAAATATCAAATATTGTATTGAATGGAATTAATTTTATTTTATGAATTTATTATGATGGCAGAAAAATATGTCATGATTAATCACGTTGTCTGCAATTGCGCAAGATTCATTTCTTACTAAAAATAAATAAATTGAAGTTTTTGTTTTTTAAAAACAATAATTATGAACATTGATTTTGTTTGAAAGCGTGCAAAACCCAATGTGACGAAAACAAACTTCTATAGAGTATTTGAAAAAAAATGTTTTGCGAGAGCTAATGACAGTTTAGTAGCTAAACTACTATTTTCATAGATTTTTTTACTAAGTGTCTTGAAAATTCGAATAAAATGGTCATATACATATAGGAAATCATAATTTCTTTTTAAAGCGTTTACTGTCAATACTTGCTGGAAAAACATGATATTAAAAACAAACATTTTATTCAAATTTTTGTTGCTTATCTCAAGCATTTTTAACTGACTTGTGTATCCGTATAAGAGAGCCGCTTCAGTGTTATACTACTTGGCTTAGGACAGAGACAAAAGTTATTAAAACACGAAACGATTTTGACCGAATACGAATTTTCTTGTTAGAACTCCATTACCGAAGGATCCAACATATTGCTACAAAGAGCATCATCTACATTTTTGTACATTTTTTTACATGCTCTCAATTTAGTCTTATGTGGGTGAAACAATGACCAAAAACTTTTGTTTCTAAAAACTTGTTCCTCGCGTAGGATGTATGAGTCGCCAGTTCCAAGGGCCGTTCGACTGATCAACTCATTGCCTAGAGAAGTGGACATTTTTAGTGACAGTATTTGTGAACTGTTTGTTAAGTTTTACTATTTTATTTCTTGATTTTGATGTATTATGTAGTGTTTTTTTTCTCATTATATTTGTCAAGTGCATGGCGAATTGGCGTCAGTTGTAATGTCATGTATTTTACTTTTAATTTTTAAACAATAAATTTCATTAAACAATATAAGTATTAAGGTTCAAAAAATTCTGACTCAAACATGATAAAACAAATCAGCTTGAGAACAAAGATTCAGATTACTTTTTATTGGATCAACAAATATATATATGATTGTTCAATTCAATTATTTTTTTAATACTCTTATACTGGAAACTTTTAGGTATTAGTAGTAAAGCTCAAAAATATGATCAGTTGCTATATTCGTTTACGAAAGTTTATTGTGAGTTGAATGCTTACTTCTGCTTGAGATATAGTAATCTAGAAAGATGGGAGGAAGGGCGATGAATACTGTGTTACTACATACGTAAATGAATCTATTTCAATTTTGATATTTTAATATAATACAATGAAAATTGCTGGCGCTCATATAAATAGTGACTATGGAATTATTATTATAATATTATTATTGTTTGGTCCGGAGTGCGGACACTGGTTGACCGGATATCCGACTCAAAGGGTGCTTTGCCCATCCAAACCCACCCCGTCACTACCCACTTCAATTCAGATTCATCTCAAAAGCTTACTCATACTTGTTCGAATCTCACCATACTGTTGAGAGCACACATACATGTGTATGTGATAGTATTATCATGGAAAAAGCTTTCAAGCTTTGTAGTTTTATGGTTCTAAAGCCTGGTGGTCAACGTTTTTGGGTGTTCATCTTCGTTCGTCCTAGACGCTTTCATAGTTAGCTATTTAGTTTATTTTATAGTTGCCCGCTGTGGTAAAGTTGGTTAGAGCTTGCTCTAACAACCCAGGTGGGTCTGGGTTCGATTTTCGGTAAGGTCAATGTCAAATTTAGATTTTTTTCAATTTAAATTTGAGACCTCAGATATGGGTGTTTGTGATGTCAATTTACCTCGAGTTCATCTCGAGTGACTTACAATTCTAAAATTCTCATCGAGTTTTTCTCATATTATCTTTCAACTTTAAAAAATTTGGCAGATTGGCATTCGGTGTAATGCCAAATATAATATTTTTAAATTTAAAATATAATCAAAAAATCTACGCCATGTTGGGTCGGTAGCGCACTGGTCAACGTCGTTGGCTTCTGTGACGGATCTCACGGGCTCAAATCTCGGTACGAACAACTCGTTTTTAGCCTGTGATGTTTAAAAATTCCCTCACAACCTTTTAATCTAAAAATAATGGAGCACAGGGAGAGCGATTAATTTACCACCATTCCTGTCCTAACCCAATCCTATCTTTTCGAAATTAAAAAAAGGTTGAGTAACTGAGTAACAAACAAGCAGTTCTCGTAACAAAATCTGTTGAGATACCTACATACATAAAAAGGTCATAATCGGAACGGGCATGGATTACAAAAAAAATAATGCGGAGAAAGTTCTACTTCCATCAGATCCTTAAATAGAACTTTGAAAGAGCGAAAAGCTCACTACTTGTGGTTTTCTTTACCAATCGTTTAATCATCACCATCTCCGATAAGACGTATTGAGTGACGAAATAAGAAAAAGTTTACATAAAACAGATTTTATTACAATGTTTCATTGGGAGTGACGTCCCATATTGGTAGCATAAATGGTTAGATAAATTTAATTTGGATTTAACAACTAAACAAAAAATATATATTGAAACTATGTTGAGATGATAAAATAATGATACAAATCCGACAGGATATTCAAATCCCTTCAATATAAAATATCCGCACTGGATAGGGCTTGGTGGAAACAGTTGTTGCTGGAGACCATGGTCCACATCGCATTGTTTCGTGTCTGATGATGACGGTATTAATATTTACACATGTCTTCGCAATTGGCGTCTTTCTTAAGCTTGTTTGTGAGTTTTACGGCACGTTTCATATATTGGCAAATAAAATATAATCAGTTTTTTGAAATGCAGAAACTAAATCAAATTACGTTATTTTGTTACTGATAATTATTGATTTCTTTCATGACAATAATTTGATTGACTGAATTGTTATTGTCTTGACAAAACTCCAATGTGATAATCGTTGAAAACTAATTCTTATATTGCTTATTTGTGCAATTTTCAATGTCTGCGTAAAACAAAATATTAAACTAATATGATTATTTATGATATGAGTCGTCTGGTATCAAAAACAGACTGTTCCATACACGAGACGAGTAATATGTACTTAATTTCATTATTTTCATTCTAAAAGGATTCTTGATTTATTTTTAAAACATACTAAATTGGTTGGAATTAAATCCACATTTGTTTTACAGATACATTGTTTTCAAAACATAGTGCATTTTAAGTATTTTTCAACTAGAACTATTTTCATGAACTAGAATATAATTAAATGCGTCTTACGGGTTTATGGCTTACAGATAACTATAATGTAAAAAAAGATGCAATAATGTCGATCTGACACAAATAAGAGTATAAAATTAAACCAGCGTTAATTATAATTGCCTGAACAAGTAGAAGATTTTTTTGGCCAACTGTTGTAATAAATGCATCAAATGAATTTATTCTAGACAAATGATTGATGACAAAGAATCGCTTTGTATAATTCATTGATCATTTTTAAGGTTTTCACTGTCGACACTTGGTATAAAAGCATTATATTAATAAAAACACATTGTGTCTTTATTAGTATGTATAATTCATTGTTGTAAGTTTTATAACGTACTTACTTATGGCAGAAAGATGATAGTATATTATATTATAAAGAGTGAGCATTTTATTTTTTACAAAAGCATAGTTTGAAAGGTAATTAATTCATTGTTTATTAATTTATGTGCTCATTGGAGTACCGATATATTACGGTGATACAATTTAATTATATTGTCGTAATTATTAGTGCATCTATACAATATCATGAAACCAAATCGCGATCAATCCAAAATACACCAATTAAATTCCAACAGTAAACTGTTTGCCGTAAAATTATCGTAACATTAATTGGTGGAAGCATTTGGTGGCCTAATAGGTAGTTCACCTCACTCTTAAACTCTCGCCGGTTCCACTGGACCCAAGGTATCCCAGATATTGAATTTACCTAAGCCTCGAGAAAGGGATTTCGGACTTGGGCCCAATACTTATTCATAACTTTGCTCGCTTGCCCATCCGAAAGATAATACGAAGTAGTTACTTCAAGTGAAGGGTCAGCGATTGAAACGTTCACCCACATAGCCTTACAACTTGTTATATATATTACATTATATCAATAACGCTGGAGAATAAAAGCTCAAATCAAAAACATCGTATTATGTATCGCACGAATGAGTAAATCAATTTTTATTTAAAAACTTTACAGGGAAAAGACTTTTACGTACAATAGTTTTATTGACCGTTTGAGCTCTTGATTTCACCCATCTTAACTAATCGTACTACGAGGTGAGATGTAAATGGAGTGCTTTGCTCAGTGCTTAGCTTTACATCGATTAAGCATGGCAAAGCTTTATGACTTGTAAACAAAATGTATCCAAAGTAGAGGTCTGCAAGGGCCGAAATTTTACAAAATTACCCGGTCCGATCCCGAAATACTCAGGTTCAACCAGGCACGGGCCCGAGTCTAATACCACACTTGTTACCCAAACCCGACCTGAAGCCCAAATTTATACCCCTCAGCCCGAAAAAAACCCGTTTTTTATTAAATTTACAACAATTTACGATTCACTATAAAACTGGTAATAATTAAAATCATCATAGCTGACTTATGACAAGAACAGAGTCTGAAATATTTTTCTGAAGGAATAATTTCCTTACCCGGGCCCGGCCCGACCCCGAATCTCAATTGCACTTACCCGCCCGAAACCAGCCCGCGGGACGGGCCGGGTAGGAGTCCGAGGGCCAGGCTCGGGCCCGTGCAGACCTCTAATCCAAAGTGACCAGATCAATTTATAATATTTTGCGAAGTGTAAAAAATGTGTTTATTTTTCATAAATATAATGATTGACAATTAACTCACTTACAGTAACAAAAAAGCATTGCTATTTTCTTCTAATCGTACTAGAAAAGTATACGAAAATTCGATCGAAAACTAGTATTTTTGCTTGATAAACTGTTTCCAACTATTTATCTTAAAAAGAACGATGAAATGTAGTTTACGCAGTAGAATTAATAAAATCAATTGTGAAACAGAATTGTCTTTATTATATTGGTTTTAAAATGTGGTCTTAAATTAGAAGATAAGAATTGTAAAATCATGCTAAAGATTTTTACCAAATTGTAAAATTATATTCAACTTATTATGATTCTTTTATGGATGGCTATAAATGCATGGCTATATTTGCCGCCTGTGTGGTCGAGTGGTCAAAATCGTTGGCTACCGCTACGGAGGGCACGGGCTCGAATCCCAGTACGGGCAGTTTTATAAATTGATTGTTCAATCGATTTATGAATTTCTGTCCAAAGGCATGGATGTATGTGATGTCTTGAATTCCCCCCTCCCACCTATCATATCCTATGAACGGGGCGTATCGAGAGCGATAAGCTAACCACTAGTCCTGTCCTAGCCCTTTCCTTCTATTCCTACTCTCTTTGGAAAAAGAGTGGTTGAGCAACTGTTGAGTAACAAGCAGTTCTCGTAGAAACATTTCTGTTGAGATAAACTCCATTAGGAGTCCATATGCTCCATATTGGGAGCGGGCATTGTAAAAAAAAATGCAGTTTTCACTTTTGTATATGTATTCCACCTTATGTACATTGCAAGCCCGGTGCAATAAGCAACAAACAAGCCAAATAAGACTTCGCTCCTAATATCAATGTATTTAATTTTGTTAAAAACATCAGTTCTTAAGCACGGCACTGGCTACCTGTTTATTTTTTAAAGACAAACGTTATTGGAATATAATAATAAGAAAGTCTTGACTCAAGTGCGATGCTTTGAAAATTCTATTAAGCTAGATTCTATCAATTACACGAATGTTTGTAAATAAGTCATTTAATAATTTGTCTTGATTATAAGTGTCGATGTAGACCGCTACACCCACCCTTAAGAAAAAAAACATATTCCAGTTGTGGGGTAGGATTATAATGCAAAACGTACTATTTCTAAAATGAGCGATATTGAGTTGGGTATGCAGATAGGGTAATTCAAGCCTAAGGAATCGACTGATCCTATTAGTTTTAATATAAAATGTCTACAAGACTGTCGTTTTCAAATTAGAAATCGTATTTTGATGTAAATGTTATTTTGTTTGTGTTATTCGTTATAGTATTTAACTCTACTGAAAAATTTGAGTTTTGGAAATATTACGTTTTGCATTATAACCATACAGTTACAAAGATGGAAATCAAAATAAATATCCAGCATTATACATATAAGGTTGGTTAATAATGGTAACATAATATGAAAAACTATTGAATACAGATATACGGGTAATTATTGTATACCAAATACCCTATTAGCGACGATCGGCCACGTCACCCAATCGCCGCGTATAATCTAAGATGGAAGTCGACAAGACAGGCTCTGTGAAATATTGACCAAGTTTCGAACTCAATATCCCTCGGTCGAGGAGACTGGATTAACGCATCCCTCACGTCTTATTTAATACCACTCTGAAGAAGGGTATAAATCAACTGCTCAACTGTTAGATGGGTATATCTATCTAACTATTTGTTGGTGTATTAGATATGCAAGGGTGGAAGGCACGGCAAGGGATGATTTATTGCTGTATAAGATTTTATTTAGAGTATACAGGCTATAATTCAATTAATGTTCTCGATGTAGAAGCTAGAGGTTAAACATAAATAGAAAGTAAAATATAGCTGGTAATTGTTTTTTTAGTTTTTTAGAATACCTGTTCAAGATTTTATTAACTTGAAAGTTATTATTTTGAATCTTAGATAAATACTGGTTATTTTATGACCAAAATAAGACTATCATTAACAATGAAGGCATGTTGATACTAATGGGTAAAATTTTGCAATAAGTAAAAATAATATGTTTTTTTTTAAACTACATATAGTGTATTTCTACCACGAATTGATAGATAATAAAATAAAACTGATTTATGGCCAGTAAAAGTGTTTTTTTAGAAATTTGTTTTTCGAACTAGCAAGACTTTTTTGAGCGACAGCTAATTTGACAACTGACAGCTGATTTGTGCTCAGCTTACTTTACCATGAAATTATTAAGAAAAACACAATATTCCTTTGTATTTATTTCCACTTTAATTTACCAAGATCAGGACCGGTTTCGCGCATGGCGAGCATTATCTTGGTAAATAAAAGTGGAAATAAGTACAAAGGAATATTTTGTTTTTTTAAATATAATGCCTTTCCACCAAGTATTGACAGTGAACACCCTAAAAGTGACCATGAGATTACTTAATCCAAAACAACGCTTGCAAATTGTGAAATTTATTTTTTGAAAATTTATGATGCCAGAACGATACTGTCAATGGAGAGCGCTATATATTCATTATTGCTGACATTTACGTTCCCCAATTAAATGACATTAATGTGGTAAGCTGTAGTTTAAGCAAGACAGCACAACATGCCACACAGTGCGGGCTACAAATTGGCTGTCGCTGGAAAACATGTTGCTAATTCGAAAAACAAACTTCTAAAAAAACAACCCAAAAAATTAATAGGATTTTTTTTGTCATTAATGAAATTATCCGATTTCGTCGAGAGTGTGAGATTTATACCAAAATTTTGACTACGTTAATAAACATATTTAATCTGCTGTGTTAATTAATAAAAATTCTTACATTTTGTAAAAAAAATATGCCCTTCGTTATTTTGTATTGTGTGTAATATATAGATTAAAAAAAAAAACAAGAATTTAAAGGTAATTCAAAAAGCTATTGACGTAGAAGTATTTGATTGTTTTGAAAGCTTTGATTGAACACAGGTAGGTAGAAAGAGGATTGAGCAAAACATGACATGGCATGTTATTGTTTGGGAAGGACAGGGTATGACCTCAACAAAGAGAAATCAAAATAGACCGACAAAAGTGGTTTTAGCTTATATGTACTTACCTACAAATATAATCTATACTTACTTTTAAAACATTGTGTTGTATATCTAATTCTATATTAATGTAAGATTTCATCAAACGACTATTTCAATATAAAAACACAAAAAAATATTCTTAACTTACTGAATTGTTTTACATTTAGAACGGTAATAAAAAAAACTCTAGTTACAGCTATGGGTTATAATATTATTGATAATGATATTATAAAAATGGATAATTCAATTAAAATAGCGAGATAAAGTTCAATTTTTATGTTGTTTATTTATATACATAATAATACACAACAAGAAATTAGTTGGTGTTACTTTTCAGAATATATGATTAAAGACAACACAAAGCGTCCACTGATCGTTTTGTAACAAATTTCCTGATATCAAAAATATCCTTTCGCTGGGTAATGATGGGCATATGGTCTTAAGCCATAAAATAAAAGATACAAATTTTCTGTCCTTTTGTTTATAGATTTGTTTATGGAAATTCGGCACAACCGGTTACCAAATTGAAAAACCGGTTCTCGAATGTCACAAATTTAGCCAAAAAGCTCTAATTGAGATAACACCATTAAGAAGACAAATATGCGCCGTATAGGAAGCAGACATGAATTTGAAACAAAGTTTTTTTAACTCTTTTAATCCATATCTACTCATAATGCAGAGCATACGGCTTCCTAATCGTGGTACCTGAACAGAAGTTTTCCTATGAGGACTGTTTGTTACTCAGTCGCTCAACCTCTCTTTTGTGGAAGAGAGCAGTAGAGATATAAGGATAAGGCAAGGCTTTTGTATTGTACAACAATAATTGTCTCCTTATTTATCAATCTTAGTTATCCTTTTACGGTGTAAAAAAATGTACACATGTTACTTGAATAAAATACATTTTTATTTTAAATTTGCCCCTTGAACAGTATGGAACCTTGCATACAGTATTTTTTGAATGTGTGTTGAAAGAAATGTACTTCTGTGATGATTCGACTCCTTTATAATCATGCGATACTAAAATTGTAGTTCAGCGAAAGTGTTTCGCTAACTACTAGTTTTCAAAAAACCGGTTAGTGTTTAAGTCCGGTTAATTGGAAGCCCTAATTATAACTCACTTCAAAGAAAGAGATAACTAAATAGTGATCACTTCTGTACCAGTATAAACAACCATTAGCTGCCTTTTTTGGAGTTTACGTTGGCAGAAAGAAACATGTTTTTTAACCCTCCAAAGACGAGCGTGACCACATGGTCACAGTAAACACCGTTGTCTATTGATCCCACTATTCATCCTTTTTCTACTTAAATATCGTTGCTTTCACTCATATTTGGTTAAGAAGGGTACAGACTTCAGTTAGCCACCAGCCGCAGGGACAGAAACGGCCACCAAAAGCACATGCGATTTTTTGAATTTCCGTTTTTTTAATGAACATTGAAACTGTTAATTATTTTTTTATTAAAACGTCAAATTATTTACAGTTCTTTTGCTAATATATTTATATTGAAATTATGTTGATCTAAAGAGATCAAATTGTAAATATTTGAAAAAAAATCACGTTTAGCTATATTTCAACCCCGAATTTTTGGGTGCCCATAAGGTCACGCTCGTCCTTACAACTGTCCGTACGCAATATTACACGGTAGTAAAAAGATGAACGTGACCATTTAGTCATGCGGGGTTTCTATAGAACGACTTTGCGTTTTTTTTTATTTTAATTTTTGTTAGGAATAAAAGTTATCCGTGACTTCAATATGGCTTAAATAATATTCTTTTTATCGAAAAAAAGCTGTCGTCTCTGGAGGGTTAACCCTAAATATAATTCGAAATACAGAAAATAAATTGGAGCTATACTGTAAAAATTTACGAAAAAGTGTTATAGTCCATTCGAAAAGTAGTATAAGACGTCATATTGCTGATTGAACATAGCACTCTATAAATAATCTAATTCCATCAAAGGTTAGCAGTAACTCATGTTAATTAAATTGAGCACATATTGTACTGGGTAAATCGTGTATATTATAACGATCTCATATCTATTGGTTAAATAGCGACGTACTGCCTTGAGGTGATGTGGGGTAGGGTGGGGTCAGTTTCGAATTGCAGGGGTGGCAAAAGTGTTGGTCGAATACGAAGGGCGCCGCTCCGTAGGATGAGACGAGCGGACGGCAAAGAGCAGGCGCAACTTTGCCATTGTCTTGTGGAAACGAAGGGATTCTCCACCGCTTCCCAAATCGGACATCTGCAAAGTAAGGAGGGAGCAGTCAATATGGTTAAACTGATTTAACTCCCTAAAAAAGATTGGTTTCTGAAACACCAATTTAGTAATTGATATTCTGACGCAGATTATTTTTTTTTCGGAAATGAATACACATTGATCATTATGAACTGATATTGTTAATCGTTATTTATTCTAAAACATTTATTTTGTAAAAATATATTTTGTACTTTCGACAAACCAATCTAAAATTAACGGTGTGTTAAACTTAACTCTTACGTAAAAATTTTCGTACTCAACATGACAGTTACGAGTTAACTCACGAGTAACTAATTAAATTAATAATTGCAAACTATAGCCGACGTGCTAGGTAATTACGTACTTTTTCTACGGCAGCTAAAAGGTTAATCTGCAAGAATACTGCATTTAGTAATTTGAAGACTAATGTTTCTTATTGCTTTTTCCGTTTGGAGCTTATAGCTGTGACACAGTGTTTTAATGACTCTCTAATACACACCCATTGTCATTTTTTCTTGTGTCTTACAATCATTTTTCGTCTACATGAATATTACCTGGAAGTATTACGCATCCAGCATTTCTAATACATATTCTAGCTGGCTTAAATGTCGCCACAAATCAACCAATGAAACATATATGAAAAAAGTTTTCTGTGATTTCTTAATGAAATACTTCAGTTGTGTGGTTGACAATTTGTAAGAATATCTCGTCGAATAACTGAGTTGTTGCAGAACTATGGCAAAAACTGACTGTGCTCGTGTACTCGCTTCTCGTCAAAAAATGTAAATACATTAGCTTACACATTTGACTTCCTTGCCATTTTTTTTTCTAGTGCTTTTAATATTAAATTGGACATTTTTTTTCTTAATGTTACAAGTTTTAAATTTATAATTTGTCAACTTTGTGCAATGTCAATAAAATAAATAAATAAAATCAATGTCGATATTTTTTCTTTAATATAATTTAATAAATATTTGTTTATATTCCAAACTAAAAAAAAAATGTAGACCATTTTTATGATTTATATTCAAGTTTCAAACAAGAAGTGTCGTAAGGTTGGTAGATACATCAAATATCAATTATTTAAAAATAGTTATCTCGTAATTCAAAGCGAAAAAAAAAGTATATACCGTGAGATATGTGTAATCATTTATTGGTAAGATTTGACTGCACTTTATGCTTAAATAATTTGCGTACACACGCGCGGACCTTATTCATACTCACACAAACACATTCCCATCCAAAAACACACGCACACACACCACCACGGGGGATAAGGTGAGGTCACTAAGTTGGTCAGTTTATAGGATTGTTGAAATGTTAAGAAAGTTCTTCAAATACAAAATGGCCTAACGTTACTAATAAGAAAGTTCAGTGACAATTTTAATTGTATTGTATTTTATACTTCATATGATGTCATATAGATTTTTAGGTTTTAACTTTCAGTACTAGTGGAAAAGTATTAAATTCAACAAAATAAAACAAACATTGATAGTAGCTAAATTTTCATTCTATTTGATCAGGACTGGTTTCGCTCATGACGAGCATTATCAAGGTAAGGTACCAAGGTCACTGGTGAGACAATACATTGATACGAGTAAAAAAGTAAAAAATGAATATAGACTGCTTGTAGAGAACTACTTGTTACTCAGTTTCTCATCTTCAATAATTTAGAAGAAAGAAGGGATCGGAAGAAATGGCTAGGACAGGATTAGTGGTTATCATTCTCGCTGCCATAATTAAGAGAATTTTAGGACATCATAAACACGCCAATGATTTTGAGAAGAAATCGATAAATCGATTGAAAGATTTGAACGACGCTGACCATTACTCCTCGGATCCGACATAATGCGTTTAACAATGTACAATAAATAACACATTATATGAAGCTATTATTTGCAAACCCGACTCGTTCCAAAATTGATGAAAGGTGAACCACCAATGTAATTTAGTAACTAAAAATACACTTTTTAAATATTTTAAGAGGACAATAATGTAAAGCTAAAAATACGTTTGAAATGTTTACTGTTTGACAAAATGAAATTTAAGTTTCATTTTTCAATCATTTTGGAACGAGCCGGGTCTGCAACGACTGTGGAAAGAAAAAAAGACGTAACCCACAGCTTTTTTTCGATAATCCCAATGTATCAAACTTGATACACGTTCTTTAAAAAGAATGTAAGCTGCAAATGCCGAATTAGTATATAAATTTAGCTTTTAACCTTTAGAGGAGTATGGACGTACATGTAAGTCGGCACTCGGCGCCATTTTTCTGTAAATGAGTATTAAAGTAGTTTAAACTCAAGACAGGAGAGTCTGTCTGTAACCATATATATGCTCTAAGTATGAATTACATATATTCATTGGGAAAAAGTCACAAAATTGTCGTGTTTAAGGCAGTAAATTAAAGTAAGGTTTTTATAAATCTATTCATTTTTCTAAAGGTTAAGTTTGAAAAAAGATGAGCTTGTGAAAATTGAAAGTAAGAAAAACGACAGAAAAAAGGTTTTTCCTAGATATTTTTTAAAATTAATATTAGATTATGTCAAGTACACACCAGTTTACGTGTACTTCCACGTGTACTTCCAGGTTGTGTATATTTTATAATTTTCATATGGCCCAGAATCATCAAAACACGTTTTTTGTGCCTCCTGTAAAATTTGCTGCGTGTGGGTTACGTCCTTTTTCCTTTCCACTGTCGAAATAGTAGCCTCATATATAAAATATTTATTTCACTTGCTTTTTGATTAAAATTATTAATTATGCAAAAAGTAAATACACACTTACGATTGTATTCATCTTTTGATTTTCACAGTCAAAGCAAAGAAAACGTTTTTTAGACTTTGCTATTTGAAATTCGTTGAAAAGAATTTTTGCAAAAGAGAATTTGTAGTATATCATAAGTCATAATTCAATATGTTAACTTAATTGTATGACATAAAAATGTCGTGCGTAATTTAATACAATATGTTTTGCAGTGATGCGTTACTATTATATTTAGCTGTGCACCTATGCCCCAAAATGACCATTTAGCCACTTATGCCATTTCTAGACAATCCTAGTCCGCAAACTTGAGTCCGATGTGCGTGTAAGCCATACAAATATTTTCGGGTCCGGCCGTTACATAACGAAACAGAGGCGGACCAGGGAGAAGGCAGCTCACCCTGACTCCGTTTCCCCTTTCGAAATCCCCGCCCCCGCCCACACGATAAGGTATTGGCAGGCGGTTATACAACGCTTACTTGCCGGAGCTGGAGAGAGCGTCTTAACCCTTTTTGTAGCATAACGCTTTATTCAGCGATTGGCATGCAAAGTGTATTTAGGTCGGTATCATAACTCCCTACAAGCGGGTTGTCGTCAAATAAGCTAATATATTTTTTCATGTCGAAAGAATATAGTCATTACTATTAGGGCTTGTCGGTTTTCTAAAACCGCTTTTAAAAACCAGTTTTTTGATTAAATTTGTGACATTCGAAATCCGGTTTTTCAACTTCGTAACCGGTTACGCAAAATTTTCCATAAACGAGTCTATAAACAAAAAGAAATAAAATTTGGATCTGTTATTTGATGGCTTAAAGACCATATGCCCCACATCATTACCCAGCGAAAAGGTATTCCGATATCAAGAAATTTTGTTACAAAACGATCAGTGGACGCTTTGTGTTTTCTTAAATCATATTTTCTGATGAGTAACACCAAATAATTTCTTGTTGTTTATTATTATGTATATAAATAAAAAACATAAAAAATGAACCTTTTCTTTCTATTTTAATTGAATTATTATTTTTTTGTAAAACTTCGAAAACGGATAAAACCGATTTTCGAACAATATTGCCATTCGACAAATAGTTTTATCAAAAGTCGGTTTTTGTATAAGCCCTAATTAATATACAGTGTATACATATATTTTCTTCTTTTAACATCAATGACTGATTCCATTGATAACATAGGTCTAAATGTTTTCCAAAAGCCTTGTTTTGACAGAATATGCAAATATACATAGAAAAAAATAAAACTTTCAGTCAGGGATAGAAATGAAAACAATTACAAACTAGCACGCTCAATATCAATTTATTAAAAAAATGCGTTTTTGTTTAAATAAAAAAAGCATTATTCAATATAATCACATTTTTTTTGAAATTTTATTTATTTACAAGAAGACATGCTATTTATTATCCGCGGACATCACGAGCTGACGCACCGTTTCGCTGTGTTCCGGTTGAATTCAGAATTTGAAAAATTAAGATTTTTGAAGATTTTTTTTATTTACTACTTGTGTTTTAAAAATCGGAACATCTGAGAAGAAAACAAGCTATCGGCGCTCATTTTGGAAAATCTGTAAATTCCTGAGATTTTGAATTCGAAATTCTCGGAAAAGCTAAAAAAAAAAGTCTCACGTCGCTTTATTTTCGGGAATCCCAAAAATCCTTATAAAACTTATTCTTAAATATTACAATCTCATGGAAAAATATGACACTGAAAAAGAGTCACGGGCCCAAAAAAGTTGAGAAACTATGATATATACAACTTCAAGACAAGGATATAAACTGCAAATGTCAAATAAGTATCTAAAATTAACTTTTATGTTTGAAAAAAAGATGGGCCTGTAAAAATTGCGATCAGGATAAAGGATTTGTTTTCAATTTATTAAATTAACCTTAGATTGAGTCGATAAAAAATAATAGTTTATTAGTCTTCCCGTACTTCAAGGTCGTGCACATTTAATATTTTGATGTGCCTCCTGTAAAATTTGTGATGCGTATGTTGCACCTTTTTGCCCTTGCAAAGACGAATTGTAACTATCGATGCTATGTATTTTCTATTTGTATCCACTGTGCCACATGGTGTACATCGAAGGTAAGAACAAACCCACCCTTAGAATAGTAAGATGAGGCATAAATGATTGCCCACAGGTCAACTCGGACGAAGACAAATGACATCCGATGTTGAATTGTTGAAGGGGTGGGTGGCCCGAACGGGGAGGGTTAGCCTTTGAGGGGAGGGCGATCGGTCGGTTAATTCCTCAGCCAGAACTAACTTGAAGAAGTTTGCATATTTCCGGTAAAGGTGGCCGGTAATTTAACGGCCGAAGATGGATGGACTGAGAGATTCGAGAGGGTTTGTTTTGTTTGGTGGTGCGTTATGTTCCTTTCTCGTTCGGAGGATTTGTGTGTGGTGTTATTGATTTCTGCGAAAATCATAATGTCATGTTTTAATGTGCTCCATTAATGTACAATAAATAATCAAATTCAATTGGGCTTGGGCTTTTCTCAGTTGCGTGGTCGAATGTTCCGATCTCCGAACGTATACTAAATGTATTGTAGTGTTTCGATTTTTAAATATAATATGAGCCATCCAGAGGTGAAGTGAGCCAACTAGTAAAATGGTAAAAAAATCTTAGACTTTCACAATCACGTCTTTACTTGGTGTTTTGGTAGATTGCATATTTTTATTTTACGGATAGATCACTATTGCAATATGTATTAACTGCGGTTACTTCACCTTTACAATACTTTAAGACGTGTAGAATATTACAACCTATCTAACTTATTTTGTCTAAAATACCACTTGACTCCCTTCATCTATAATGGGCCCATTAAAATGCCTTCATTTATATAAAAAAAAACATTAAAAGAGGATTAAGGAGACATTAAGGAGACATTGAGGGAGTATTCTAGTGTAGAAATTTGAAAAAATCGATTCTTTTTTTTATATTGTTCTAAAGTTTAGACATTTGAGAGTATGTCAACAAAAGGATTTTTCAAAATTTTATTTATTTACCGAGTTACATCGATTTTGGTGACGCAGAAACTAAGCTGGTCCCACCAGGACAGATCGAAATTCAAAACTTTAAAAGCGTTTTTCTCGAAACTACTTTTTTCGAGCTGACGCACATAATATCTCAAGTTCTACCAAACCGATTTATTTTAAATTCTGTGTGAACTTTCTGTATACATCTTTTTATAGTCCGTAGTAAATTTAAGCCAAAATTTAAATTTTTATTATTTTTAAAAAAATTGAAACTGTGAAAACGTAAAAATTCATTTTTTTTTCAAACGGCTGCCATTTTCTGAATTTTTTTTTCCTTCTTCGAGGAAGGGGCTATAGCGAAATTTTTATTAATTAAGAATCCGTAAAAAAAATATCAGATGACCAGAAAGGTTGGAATCGTGTACGTCAGGACACCACCTTTTTTTGGACCCCTCCCTTTACCAGCCGATAACTTTTCGACTTTTGAATTTATTTATTTTCTTGAATTTTTTATATATTTTTAAAATATAAATAATCGAATGGTAAAAAAATGGGCTCTAAAAACTTCCTTTGCTTATTTTTTACAGAGTTCAAAAAACACCTAAAATTCGCGCCTATACACTAGAATACCTTAATTATTATGTATTTTATTTATCAACGGAAAAGAAGATTTGTATTTTTAATTCCACAGTTTTATAAAATGAATTATGCTGTGTTATGTATCTAAAATATTAATATATTAAGGTATCTAAACAAATCAGTTTCCGCTATGTCAATTCAAGTAATATTATTCCTTTCAAAATAATAATATAAAACATATTGGCATACATTCAATAAATTTACCGTATTTACTCATTTTAGTACAGTTTAATTTATTTGATGCTAAAAAGCAATAGTATAGGGTCATATTATAGTTAGAAAGTTAATCGTATAATCCAAATCATGCCTCACATTTCGAAACTTCTAGACTTGACTACGGATTTCTTGAAGACAATGAATAAAAAGATTATGGCGAAAAAATGTGATTTCAAACATGAATACGTTGAGATTAGGTGATCTATAAAATTGAAATATTTTAAAAGTAATATTTAATGAATAAAAAGATGTTTTTTTTTGGATTAAAAATCCATTGCGAATTGTGAAAATAAAAATTATTATGAAAAAAAATGTTTAATTCCCGGATTTTTGTGTCTAATCTTTGAAGATTATTCGCTAGATGTCACAGGCTGCACAATTATTTTCAACAAATATATCGTTCTAAATTTTCTTCTTTTATTTTTTTATATTAAAAATAATAATTATTGAATACTGAAAAATGATTTTTTGTTGGTTGATTGATTCATTTTTCATATATGTTAACATATCAATTTGGAAATAAATTAATATTTTTTAAATTTGAAAATGATTCTGTTTGCAGGCCCATTTTACCTTTCACTCGAATTAAAAAATATTCTAATTTTAATAACCATTTTGATCGGGGAGTAGAGCTGGATATCGGCCACTTTAAACACAGAGAGTAGGAGGTAGCCAAGTCCCACTTCGAGCTTTTAAACTCCAGATAATAATGACTATTAAATTACATTTTTAAATTATTAATCGATGCAATGATAAAAAAAAACAAAACCACAAACTATAGGTAGGATATTTGACAGATAATATATATATAAGAAGATAAATTTAATTATTTATTGGATATTGCTATTAAAGAAAAATCCTAGAAAATTAAAAAATAAATGCATTATAAACAGTTTTGATAATATGTACATAGAAATTGTTAAATTAAAAAGTAATTTCATATTGTTACTACGGCAACAAAAAAACAAATATTTAAAGTCAATTTAATTAAAAAAAAAAATATATGCATTGGACTAAAGATGAAGGTATATTTTTAATAATTACAGATTGTCATTTGTCGTCGATATATACTTTTTTCAACATCAAATAATTATCTTGTAAGCTTTCTAGTGATAATTTATTGATCGAATCGTTTTATACATGGTAAAGTAAATTATTTAAAAAAAATTGCCAACGAATTGTTTGAAAGGATGCTTGATTATAATGTGAATTAAAAACAAAAACTCAAAGTAAATGTGGTAAGAAGACTATTTCAAAAGCACCGACTAAGATATTTACGAGGTTTTTTTTATATAGAGAGACCACTCGTCAATTTATATTTAAGAAAATAAGAATTAATTGAAAATAGTTAATTATAATCTAGGCTTCAAGAATTGTTTTGCTGGAAAATAATGATTTTTTTAGAGAGGACAGCGCTTTAAATGGAAAGATGCAAAGTGGTGTCTAATCACACTATGTGAAAATACTTTATCATTATTGTGTGGTCGACTAAGCATGGTTTGTTGTCATTCGTTCACTCACTCTTTCCAAAATTTGTAAACTGAAGTATGGAATAAAAACACAGTATAAATTGATCGCTACCATTCGATCTGAATTCTTAAATTAATTGAAAAATAAATATCTGAAAGCGTTAATTCAGAAATTAGAGTTTTTGGCCGTGCATTCTGGTTAGAAATACGAAAGCAAATTTTGAGAAAAATAATTGCAACCAGAAAAAAATACTAAAAAGGTTTATCTTCAACAATTTATAAAATTAAAACTAGTTTACGTCACTTTTAGGTCACGTGTTCACTGTCAATACTTGGTGGAAAGGCATTATATTAATATGTACAATTTGTTGTTGTATAAATATCACTGTTAAATTATATTTATTATCAATTGACAATGCTCGCCATGATCGAACCGGTCTTGACCTTTTTAAATTTGTGGAATAAAGTACAAAGCAATATTGTGTTTTTATTAATAAAATGCCTTTCCACCAAGTATTGACAGTGAACACCATAAAAGTCTTAAGGCTTGTTATAATTTACGATTGAATGATTCTAAAGCCCCATTCTTTTAATTTTTTCAATTAATATTTGTTTTTAAGCAATAAGCTAAAAAATGAATTTTATTTGTAATTAACAATGGATATCCTAGCAAAATCGATTGAATTTAACCCTTTAGTGCGGGCATCTCGAGCGGACGTCAATCACGAAGTCCTATTTGCTTGTCTTTTGCAATCAATAGCGGGAAATGGTCGATCGTTGTGCTGTGGTCACGAATGCTTGAGCAATCGGCACGGAGAAGATTCGCGTCCAGCCAGAGGAATAGGTAAGTATTTGCCATTTACCACTCGCCTGGTACCATCATCTCATTACAACCAAAGAGCCACATGCCTAGAGCCAAATCGTAAGAACAATGTTCTCTGGAGAATGGCTCAATCGAGTGATTTGTAATAGAAAAACAATACTTTCAAAGACAGCTTTTTATTATATGTATATGAATATTTTTAAGTCATGTTTACTAGCAATAGTGAGTCAATTAATAAATTTCTCTTTCTTCTACATATTTTCAGAATTTTATATTGAGGGTTAAAGGGTAAGAAAATTTGCCATCAGCAGTTCCCACCCCCACTGCCGTACGCTTAATACCAACAGAGTTTCCCATAGCGTATGTACTAGAAACCAGGTGGTCTCAAGTCTAATATGGATTTGAGCTACTTTCGGAAATTGAAAATTGTTGGTGAGCTACCCATACATATTCCTTTTTATAGTTTTTTTTATCATCGGCGTTATTGTACCCTTGCATAAATATTAATATTACTGAAATTAATTAGAAAATCAGTTTTTTTAATAAAACATCTAAACAAAATAATAATTGAAAAATAAGTGTGAGTAAAAAATAAATATAAAAAGAAGAACAAATAAGAGTAAACCATAATTAGTGAAAGAATGGCATTGCACTTTGCTCACATTTTACATTTTTCGGTGAAGTTCCTTCATCCGAATGCAATTATTAAATGTACATCTGTGAGTTGTTTCTATATCTACTTTTAACTACCTTCATAGTAAAAAACGGGTTGATTCACAACATAGGTCGAAACATAACAATGCATTCATTAGATTAAATAATAAAAATTTAATAGGCAAATTTATAAATATGATAAAATATCTACGCGAGCTACGAAAAAGCGCAGGCACGTAGGTGAGTTACGTAGTTCGCGAGCGAAGTTTGGTTATCACTTACAGGATACTAAAAGTATCCAAATGCCGGTTTTGGAAAGTTTTTCATAAACTAACAGGCTATTCCATTCGGTATCAGGTAACTTTTGTAATTATAATTAACCAGAGTTAAATTTATAATATACGAGTACGTATGAGCCCCTGAGACAGTGAAGTGAGCCAAGTAGTATTCCAGAAGACATTTAATTTGAAGAATATACAAAATATATTCAACATGTCTTGACGTATCACGAAAGTGAAGTAAGCATAGTAAATACTCATGGTAATAGTATTTTCTTTCATGACAAAAGATTGACCATTTTGCTATTTGACTCACTTCACTTATCAAGAGCTAATATTTTGTATACAATATTCGATTAGAGAATTTTGCCTGAAAAGTGATTAAATTTCAAATTAAAAAATCACTCCCAATCTGGATCATATGGACTCCCAATAGAGTTTATCTCATCATAAGTGTTTATACGAAAACTGTTTGATACTCAGTTATGGAAGGTGAGAATACAAAACGTCAAAAACATCCATGTCTTCGAACAGAATTTCACAAAACGCGTGAAAAATCAATTAATAAAACTGTCCGTACTGGGGTTCGAGCCCGTGACCTCCGTAACCGAAGCCAACGAAGTTGACCACTCGACCTCGCAGGCGGATAATTTATTTAAAAAGTTATCTTAGAACGATTTTTTTTCCTGATAAATGTCACTGTCGCAGAAGCTTCAGATTTTTTTTTGTTTTTAATTGATGGTGTTTTACTGTTGATGATATCACCTGAAAATAAATGCGATCAATTCAAAAGATCTATCTATTTGACTTACGTAATGAATAATTATTGGAAATGAATTGTATATTATGTCATAGATACTGAAATGGCCAAAGTCTTGGGGGCTATGGCAAGTCGTGGCCTATTCCAGTTTCCTTGTTAACATAATAGCGAACGAGTTATGTACAGACGAGAATGACGTATTCGTTCCACACGACGCTCGTCTCTACCCGAGTAAGTACCGAGTAACGAGTACCTACTGCTAGATGTATTATTAAAAAATACCACAATCAATATTTCAGAATACCTTTATAAAAGCTGAGCTTGGGATGCACGCGCGCAGAAGTGTCCCAGAGTATAGTTAATTATTTAATAATGTTTAAATAGTAGCTGTCCAGCTTCGCTTCCGATGAAATTGTTTTAACAGTTTTTCAATTACTTAAAAACGAGAGTAATAAATATTAAAATTATTTTTTAATCTACTGTGGATTTACAATCATGTCCGCTCCCAATCTAAATTAATTCGACTACTAATGAAGTTTTAACCCGTAACATGCCATCCTAAAAAATCACGTTCCCTGCCATGATGGCATCTCAGTTTCACTGTTTATTGACAGTATCTAAACCTAAGTTAGTTAGTAGCTGAAAAATAATTTTAAAAATGTATATATGCTAGAATACCTAAAATGATAAATAGTTATTGACAGTATTAAGGGAAATATTGAATGACTTAATGGCTCAACTATTATATTTACGATTGTATCATGGGCATGGAGGTGTTAAAATAGTTTGTTTTGTGATGTTTGGTTGTTTTTAATTTGGTTAACCTTTTTTATTTTATTGCTTGAATTGAAGTTTACTTGCTTTCACCTGAGCTACTAAGTAAAAGTTGTAGTTCTGATGAAGGCATACGCTGAAATAGCTATCAACTAATTAAAAAAAAAACAGAACTTAATACTTTGATTCTTTTTACCTTATTTTATATATCAGAAAGTGTAAAAGTATAACGCGAAGAGAGCGATTAGTTAACCACTAACTAGTCTTGTGTTAAAGAATGCCTTTTCAGTGGGTTAATCCATTTCACCAGCAATGGCTTTAAGATTAGTGAGTAAACATTTATTTCTTATATTCTACAAACACGATGCGTTCATTTACTAAACGTAAGTTCATGTTCACCCGTGCGCTTGAATGCCTGAAGATGCCGAAAGGCGAAACCCGGGTCGTTAGTGACAAAACTTGTGTGAATGTACATAATTTGCACGATTCAAATTTAAAGTTGAATTAGTACAAATGAGTATTTAATTTTTTTAATATAATGCCTTTATCGACATGTATTGCCAGTGAAATTAGAAGTGATTAACGATTACTGTCGCCTGCTGTGGCCCAGTTGGTTAGAGCTTGCTCTACCGATCACGCAGGTCTGGGTTCGATTCCCGGTAAGATCACAGTGAATTTGAGAATTATTCAATTCAAAGTTGTGATCGAAGACTGGGTGTTTGTGATGTCAATTCACATCATTTCCTCTCCTCCCATTCTTCTGATCCTTTAATAACTGGGTGTAGCAATAACGATTAGCCAACCACTGGTCCTGTTCTAGCCTTATCCTTCTTTCCCTACTACACTACTACACACTTTAAAGAAAGGTTGAGCGACTGATTAACAAACAGTTTTCGTAGAAAATACCTCCATTAGGAAGCCATATGCTCCACATTGGGATTGGACATGGATTAAAAAAAAAATGAGTTATACAAAGAGATTCTTTGATGTGAATTATTTTTCTGTAATAAATTAGTTGGTGCATTAATTATACCAGTTTGCCAAGAAATCAATTGTTTTTATGGACAATGATTATTGAGGCTTAGTAACTATTTCTGATCCTTTCCACTCTGGCTGTACATCATAGCGAGGATGTGGTCTCGCAAAAGTATCTTGATTGCACGTAAGTGTTCTTCGAGGGTATGTAAAGAAATTTAATTCAACGCGAAAGTTCATCATTTCGATCGAAATATTATGCCTGCCTATTATTTGTTGTTCCCCTTCGCAGCTTTACTCTAAACGTGATGCTACGTTTTTATTATTGTTTTTGAGAAACATTCTTTTGAAATATGCATTCAGTATTAAATTACAGTGGGATATACATGTATGAGCATACAAATATAAGGTTAATAAATAAATTTATTAAATAATTTAAAAAATGGTGGTCAGCTACAGTCATTTAGTTTTATAATTTAGCTATGTACAATATGTGATAATTATTAATCAAAGTAATAAATGCACTGTCCCATTATTAAATTTATAATTAATAATATGCCTATCCTGATTGTAAAAGTATCACAAAATATTTAAAAATATTATACACTCTTTTGTACTATTTTATTTTTTATTTTTTTAAAACATTTATTTTATAGGATCAGGACCGGTTTCTCTCTCATCACCAGGTTTTTTTTTACTGAAATCAAGAAATATCCGTTGAAAATGCTCGTGATGAGTGAAATCGTTTATAATAATTTTTTAAAAATGTGGAATTATTACAAAAGTGTTTTTATTAGTACAATATAACGCTTCTATAGACAGTATTAGACTATGTGTACCATAAAAAGTATAAAGAAATATATTTAAAAAAAACAATGAATTGAACACATTCTATTGTTTTTAGATTCCCTAGATATTAAAGTACGAACTAAGCATTTTTTTGTCATTTTATATACTAATATGAGATGAAATCATATGAAGCTAACTTTTTACATATTTAATTATTCTTTAAGAACAATTTTGCCGAATAAGAAATTAGAAATGATAAAAATCAATTGCCATGTTTTCTTATAATTTATAACATCCTGTTGAAAGTTTTTAAAAATACTGAAAGATGCAATTATTTTATACATTTTCTTATTGTGCATAAATAATAAAATAGTGAGTGACAGTCAAACAAATTTTCTTCTTAATTAAATACTATTTAATTAGTGAGTTGAAATGTTTTTTTTTAAATACAGTAGTCGTATCTTGAAGATGAATCATAGTTAAAAAGGTATTCTTAGAATGATGTGAAAATCATGAATTTATACATTGTTTGTAATGAGCAAACAAATCAAGTAGCCGAATAATATATTCTGAAATCATGCAAATTAATTCTTCTATAACAAGGCTAAATTGGCAGGTATGACAAGGTAAAATAGTCACACGAAACATTTTTTATTTGTGAGTGATGTTGCCATAAAATGAAAAATCATAGTTACTGATTTTAATATTATACTGAACAAAATATCACCCCTTCCCATCTAGCTTAGCACAGTAATGATGAGTGATAATCCTATTTAAATTTTTCTTCCGAATAATCTTGAATTCGAAGCAGATGTTTCTTTAAGTTATGAAAATTATGAAAAAAAATATTTTTAAAATAAATATATTTGTATTTATTGCATACTTTTTAATTATAAAAAATGGTTTCGGTCAGTGTGTGAGTATTTTGAAACATTTGAAAATAATAATTTTTATGGTTATGTTTATTTTGTATTACTTATTTATAGTAACGTTTGTTAAATAAATATTTAAAAATCATACTTCCTGTGGGTTTTTTGTAGATATTTATTTAAAATATAAAATTCATAAGTAACACTTAGTAAGGCAATAAGTGGAATGAAAAAATATCAATTCGTCTTTTCTATAAAAAAATAATTCAATATGTTGAACACACAATAAAATTTGAAAACATACTTAAGTAAATAATGGACACAAAAAAATATAATTTTTAAAATTGGTTAATAATAGGAGTAAACATAGTAACGCTTTTAGTTCTACAGTTTTTTTTATATTTATTAGTTGATAGCTATTTCTTCTTTCGCCATCGTCAGAACTATGATTTAACTTACATTTTTCTCAGCTATATATACTGGCTCCGAAGAGATAAACAATGCATCATGTTATTCACTCTAAAATCCTAATTCAAATTACTATTATAATATTACACTTATTAAAATGTTCTACCAAGTGAATGCCAAGTCAATAAATAAATTGGTTAATAATCTTGGGAAAACAGCTAAAGGGCTTTTTTTAACCGTTTATAGTTACTAATACCAAATCTATAATTAACAGCGACGATTATTGGAAAAGTTTTTAAAATAAAATGTTAGAACTCATCTGATTAAATTGACCCATAAAATTGACAGTTTCCTGTCACTAGTTGAATTGAAAGATAATCTTATTGGATAGAATGCTACCAATCATGTAATTTGCAATAAAAACATACATGTTCAGATTTTAAAAAGATAACTGTCGATTTTTACTATATAATAGAAAACGAGTCACCATTTTTGAAATATTAAACATTCACGTGAAAAAAAACAACTTTGTGAATCATCCAAGAGTAATTAATACTTAGTAAATCACGGATGACTAGTACGCATACTGGTCACCCATATAGTGATTTGTAGTTAATCGAGATGTGAAGAATAAAAAGAATGATTAAAATTTGACAGTATTTCGTATAACGACAGTAAAGCAAATATATTTCATGCTTCAAGTGAAATAGTGTAAAGTTAATCATGTATTTTTGTGATTGGTGCAGATATCCATGTTGAATTAAGTAAACCTACAATTTTCTTGCATACATAAAATCATGTAATTACTTCGAGTCATATACTTGCCGACGTCCTTTAATTTTGATAACTACGATGATTTAACGTAGGAAGACAAAAAGGACATTATGTACTTTTTTTTATCCGTGTCCGCTCCCAATGTGGAGCAGATGGCTTCCAAATGGAAGTACCTCAACAGAAGTGTTTTAAGTTACTCAGTCGCTCAACCTCTCGTGTTTTCAAAGAGAGTTGTATTGATTGAAGAATAAGACTAGAACAGGACTAGTGGTAAACTGATCCCTCTCGCTACGCCCAGTTGTCAAAGGATCGGAAGTAGTGGGAGGGACATCACAAACACTAATGTCATCAAACAGAAGTTGATAAATCGAAAAAGTTTAAAAACTCCCCTTTTTACTGATTTCATTGGAAAGTCATGTCTATATTTTTGTTAAAATATTTATTAAAATCTTTTCCACTTCAAAAACTGGATCATAATATGAACTTTTAACGGATCACCTCATCATAACTGATTGTCAGTCAGACGCTTAAACTTTGTCTTCGGAGAGTGTAAAAAAAGAGTGAGCTTTGGAGCTATTTGAAGACCAAGAAGCTATGAAAATATGTCAAAGATCCACTAGTTTTTATTTAAATATATTGTATCCTGTATACATAAAATGTGACCCCACTACCGAATAGACGAAAGATCAAAAGTGCTTACTACTCAGCTGTCGACAGTTATACACGTATGCAAGTATCATAGTGTTAAATAATATAATTTATTTATGTTCAAAATCCACGAAAAAATCTCTCGTCGTATGACTTTAATCCGTGTTGTAAGTTATGTTAAAATAAAATTATGTTAAAGCTTGAGATTTATGAGTCTGCTTGCGTCTTTACTTAATAGAACAAACTGGTGTATCGTGCATCAATATAATTGCGCTAGTTACAACAACCACATCATTCTCTGGCCCTTCATACCTCGTTCGGCCCTGCTATTATACAGCACACAAGAAAGTACACATATGGATATTATTATTAAAATTAAAGTTGCATCGATGTTTTTATGGCCTGAGTGTTCTTTAAAAAAAATGGTTTTTGTATCGAAATCCCGAACAAGCAAAGCTCCCAATGTGTAGCATATAACATCCTCATGGAGATGATTCAACAAAAGTTTTCTATGAGAACTGTTTGTAACATTTTTTCGAAGAGAATAAGAATAGAAAGCTTAGAGTTAGGTCAGTATTAGTGGTTAGCTAAACGCTATCGCTGCGCACCGTTTAATAGAAATGGAAGGGTGGAATTTTTTTTAGACATCACAAACATCCATGCCTTCGGACAGAAATTAAAAAAATACTGTTCGTTCTGGGATTTGAGACCCGAAACGGAACCCAACGACATTGACCATTGCTTTACGGACTAGATAATATTGTATGAAACTTTAAAATAAAGTTTGTTGAGAAACATATAGATTTATTTGATTACTTTAGAATATTTTTAAATATATTTTTTTGGAAATATTGAAATAATCTTAGTAATGTTTTCAAAATAATTGTACTTTTTTATGCCATAGCCAGAATTCGATGAATTTTAGGCATCAGTTGTACCGATTTACTTTCTGAACCATAAATACTTTTTCATTTTTATTATCTCTTATATGTTTTCTCAGCAGCTTTTGTCGAAAGGAATAAGTTGAAAAGTCAACTATTACATGGAATATGCAATGTCAAAAAATATTCAATTTTATTTTGAATTTGAGAATCTTATAGTGTGCAATTATTGATTTCATTAAAAAAGTTTATCATCATTTGCCGATAAAAACACAACTTGATTTTATTTGAGTTATCCATTAACGATCACATTTTGACTCAATAATTTATTACTTTGTATCCAAATGCTATTTTCGTGAAATGTGATTTCATATATTTTTTTGTCTTAATGTGCATCTAATTCTGTTTTATTTATATTACCAAAGATTTTCTATTATGTTAATCTTGGCTATTTAACCTTATTTGAACTGTTTTTTATCAGTAGTTCATAATCAACAAAGTATCAACAAAGATGAGTCAAACTTACTTATTTGCTAATTCAAGCACACAGAATACTTTTTCAACTTAAATATAAATTCTATTGCGATAAACTTTGTGAATATGTAGGGTGAGTTTTGATTTGCAAATTGATTTGAAAAAGTGTTGCTTGATTGATCAAGCAACACTTTTTATAGCGACAGCCTATTTTACAACAATTTGGTTCACCATTTTTCTATGAATAAACTTACGCTAAAACATCGCTTGATAGTTGAAACTTGAAAGAAAAAAATATTTCTTCAAAAACGATGCTGGCCAGAACATTTTGGTTCCCCAATTGAATGTGGTGAACAAGACGGCGCAACATACTACACAGAGCGCGCAACAAATTAGTTATCGCTAGAAAAAGTGTTCGTTATTAAAAAAAACACCCTTATTGTAAAATTTTTCATTTCAAGTACATTCGTGCATTTGATAAAACCTGAAGATCCCGCATGGCGAAACCCGGGCCGTTAACGAAAAGATTAATTAATAAAAACACAATAATCCTTTGTACTTCATTCCACTTTATTTAATATGTCAGGACCGGTTTCGCTCATTACGAGCATCGTCAACTGATAAGAAATATAATTTAACAGTGCTATTTATACAAAAATGAAAAGTTATAAACAACAATTGGCATTGAAAAGTAAATACCAATTACATTAAAAGTGATTCTAAAATAGCACAAAATTAAAATGTTTAACACATCTATCATATAATTAAAAAGTCATCTCAGATTAATAAATTTAGAATGGGAATTGAAAGTAATTACAAACATAATTAAATTATGTTTGTAATTACTTTCAATTCCCATTCTAAATTTATTAATCTGAGATGACTTTTTAATTATATGATAGATGTGTTAAACATTTTAATTTTGTGCTATTTTAGAATCACTTTTAATGTAATTGGTATTTACTTTTCAATGCCAATTGTTGTTTATAACTTTTCATTTTTGTATAAATAGCACTGTTAAATTATATTTCTTATCAGTTGACGATGCTCGTAATGAGCGAAACCGGTCCTGACATATTAAATAAAGTGGAATGAAGTACAAAGGATTATTGTGTTTTTATTAATATAATGCCTTTCCACCAAGTATTGACAGTGAACACCCTAAAACGAAAAGATTAATGGTAAAGAGTAAAGCATTCAGACAATTTAAATTTAAAATTGTTATTTATTTAATTTCAAATGCATGCAGCTATCCGCCACTCACAGAAAATAAAGCATATTTTTATTAGGGTAAAAATATCAACGTATTTCAGTTCTACAGTTTTTACAACACTTAGTTCTTCTAAAGTTCTAAAGTTTTGTAAAAACTGTAGAACTGAAATACATTGATATTTTTACCCTATTTAAATGGAGTTCTACCAAGTAAATGCCAAATCAATAAACATTTTTTTATTATTACACATTCATTTAATTAATTTATTATAAACTATTTAGTAACAAAAAAATGTTAGTTACAATAATAACGAATTATATTAACAGCCTGTGATTACGCTGTGTTATCTAATAGAGCTGGCATGCGGGTTGCTACTCTCAGTATGTACTCGTTATAAGTACCTACCCGGTCGAGCAGTTACCCTGTTCGGAACTGCACGCTGTTTTATGTGAGAAAAATGCAGTAATGTGTTTGCTTTACAAAGTATAGGAGTCAGGAGTCAAGAGGCATCTCGCGTTTGCTCTGCTGGATTTGTACAAGTCGCTCTCCACTCTACACAATATGTACTTTTTGTGAAAATTCTCAAACTTTGATTTTGGGGTAGTATTAACGTAATATTTATTTTAAATAAAGATACATAAAATTATCGTGTGGACGCATATTTTAGTGTAATTTTTATGCAATCATTTTTTTAAACATGTCCCCTCCCAACGTGGATCATATGGTCTCCTAATGGAGTTTATCTCAAAAGAAATTTTTCTACGAGAACTGCTTGTTACTCAGTTACTCGACCTCTCTTTTTCAAAAGAGAGTAGGAATAGAAAAATAGGGCTAAGATAGGACTAGTGGTTAGCTAATCACTCTCGATGCAAGTCCGTTTATGGGATAGGATGGATGGGAGGGGCGAGTTCAAGACATCACATACATCCATGTCATTAATTTATAAAAATGTCCGTACTAGGATTCGAACCCGTGACCTCCGCAATCGAAGCCAATGACGTTGACCACTCAACTACAAAGGCGGCTGGTTTTATACTTGACGATTGAAGTCGTATAATTCTACAAGAGTTTTTATATCTGTGACGTTATTAGCCGTATCGATTTTTGGCCCTCATTTTTCCGTCAAAGTAAAAACATGAAGTAATCAATGAATGAAACAAAATTACTTAAAACTTACTCGATGGAAATAAAAAATCATAAAAAATAACAAAAATTAATTGAGGTATCTAATATAAATTTATAAATATATTTGAAAGTAAAAATAAATTGGTACATTAAAGTTCGCTCACCTCTATCGGATTGGGTTGGTATATTTTTAAGAATTAAAAATGGATTTTATATCAACGATAATACTTGTTATAAGCGAAATCGGTCCTGACCATAGAAAAGAGAAGTGTAATTAGTGTATGTTTTAGTATTTAAATATTAAAAACAGTTTATCTGGGGTATTATTAAAACAAATCAAAAGTATCAACAAGTATCAAAACTATAGTAGGATATTTCATTTTATATTTAATATAATAATAAATGTAAAAAAATTCGGTCACAAAACAGAAAACCGTTTAAACAAAAGAGATATCAAATAAAAAAAAAATATGTACATACATATTTATAATGTACTAGCTGGTTCCCAGCAAGCGTTGCAATGCCACTCAAAGAAAGAAAGTGTTTCAATTGTGTTTACTGAAGTGCATGCTTTCTTTTTCTGTCTGTAACCTTCGCGCAAGTGCAAGGATACGTTGTCAAAATGAACTGTATGACAGACATTAATTTTTGTATATAATATTATATAAGACCTACTGTAAGTTAATTTTACTATGCCTATAACCTTTCCGGAAGTGCAAGCAAAAAGTATGTCAAAGATTTATTGCAATCGGATGAGCGGTGTGGCAACTAGGGTTGCCACCTGTCCCGGATGGATCCGGGTGAATGCTAAATTGTCCCGAAAGTTTTGAGCAAATTGAGGATTTCAAATTCCTCTGTGAGCTAAGAAAAACGAGTTTTGAGCTATTTGTCCCGGAATTGTCCCAGCAAAAGGTAGCAACGCATAAAGTATGAACAAACAAATATTTATTTTTATATATTAGATATACAAATGTTAACTTTCGAAAGTTCAAAAGCGAGCATCTACGACATGCCTTTTGACCATAAATAATTAAACGATTGTTATGTATTGGAAATTTTACTGGATATTGTATTACAATATAATTTTAAATTTAAGGATGGGCATTGATCTATTACAACACAATTCGAATGTAAATATTTATGATGAAAACGAATCTTGAAATGACTTGGCTCACGATTTGCAGCGGGTATTTAAAAGAAGAGTAATAAACGATCCCCTGCTTAAGCGATGCAGTATAATACGTTGATTAATGCCCCCCTTTTACCTCATCGTGTTGAATAAATACTCTTGAGGGCCAAACAGGATATAAAGCATCCCGAGCCCATCTTCACGATTGAGGTCGGATCAAGACTCGCCTTCGTCACTAATTCTAGTGCTGGCCACAGCGGTCGTGATCATCATTGACTCGAGCATGCAACGAGAACGACTTGCCGAAACACCCCCCCATAATCGTCCATACGTATATGTTTGTTTTTTTTTTGAATAAAAAATCAATAGTATATACGTTGAAAAGTATAATTGATATCGATTATCACAATGTATCAAACTTGATATACGTTCTATCGAAACGATGCGAATGCCGAATTAGTATCTAAATTTAGCTTTTAAGTTTGAAAAAAGATGAGCTTGTGAAAATTGAAACCATGACAAAAGACTGAAAAAGAAGTTTTTCTTAGACAATTTCTTTAATTAATATTAGATTATGTCAATTAAACTCCTGATTATAAGTCTCCGTCCACTTCCAGGTTGTGTATATTTCATAATATGCATATGGCCTAAAATCATCAAAACACGTTTTTTGTGCCTCCTGTAAAATTGGCTATGCGTGGGTTACATCCTTTTTCCTTTCCACAGTCGATATGAAACGAACAAAAATATTTTTTTAACTATATTCGCTTCAAATGTAAGGTAATATATTTTTTTTATAAAGATTAAAAAAATATTTGACATTACAGCTAATGCCAATGCGTCAAATATTTTAAAGTTGATAGGTCATACGAAATATACTCGATGAGAATTTTTGTAAATCATTTGTGATTAACTCAAGGATAATTGACGTCACAAACACCCATGTTTTAGATCTCAAATTAAATTGAAAAAATCCAATTCGACATTGTCCATGCCGGGAATTAAACCCAAACCCACCTGATTGATAGAGCAAGCTCTAACCAACTAGACACGAGCGGGCGACAATATTGACATCTAATGGAGGTATTCTCAACGATTTATTTTTTACAACAATTGTTTTGATTCACTTGCTCAATATATATTTTTTAAGACAGTTTGGATATATCGATAGAGCTAGGGCAGTTATATAATCACTCTCGCTACGACCTATTATTTTGAAATATTATAGTAATAAAAAAAAATTAGACATCTTAAACGATTTTGACCACTCTGCGAAAGACCCGAAATTATTCAATATAATGAAGAAATAAGCAGATTCACACATTTTCAATTAGATTTTATCATTAATTAAAAATTTGAATATTTGACTAATTGTTGCTTACTTCTATATTATACTATCATAAATTTAAGAATAAGCTCTAAGTATTTTGATTTTAATTGTAATATCAAAAGAATATAATATATGTCACATGCGATTCAATTTTTAAATTAAATAAGAATTTGATTTCTTTATTGTAATGGCATTTACTTTGTAGAACTCCATTGTATGTAGTTCTGACGATGGCGCACGCCGAAATAGCTATAAACTCATCTGATAAAAAAATGTAGAACTAAATATTTTACATAGATATTATTTACCTAATTAATTTGCAAGCATTTGAAAGCATACCAAGCACCAGTAAATACAACCCGGATCGTTAAGGGAAAATATATATGATATATATGGCAACAAAATATCGAAACACGGTAGTGAACTTTCCTTTTCAAATACTTTTTTTTGATCGAATATATCTCTAGCGTATTAATTATTTAATGTTTTATCAAAATTAGTTTTAAAATGTTAAATTTATTCCAATTCATTAAAATTAAACTTCTATCTTGAAAATGATTTTAAATTGGCTTACTTTACAAAGATTAAATACTGTAGCTTATAAGTAATATTAGAGAAAGTGAGATAAATCTGGAATACATTAAATTAAGAAGTAATGTAAAAGTTTTAAATATGAAATTTAAAAAAACTTTCATTTAATCATCGCTAAAAAAACAAAATCCAAAAGTATTAATTAATTCGATGACGTCAATACCTTGAAATGGAAAACTTTTATTATTCAATATTTATACAGTCGATTTAGGGCTTGTTTTAAAATAATAATAAAACAATTGAAAATTTTCTACAACTTTACTTTTGTATCAAGGTCATATAAAAAATAATGCAAGGGAATTAAAAAAATATTAAAAGAATTCTTTTTCAATTACTTCTTTTGTGAGAATAAAAACATGTGTTTTAGTACTGATCCGTAGTAAAAATCGGAAATTCAACAAGAAAAATAAACTGAATGCAAAGTTAGCGTAATTTTTGTATATATTACACCCGGTTCGAAAATTTCCAATTCATATAAATTCAAATCAAAAAGTTTGTTTTAAGTTTTTTTGAAAAGTAGTAATAATTTATCAATGAACGTAGAATAAATTATTGACTTCATTCATAAAATTGTGTTGATTTAAAATTCGAATGCGTATTATGAAATAAAACCACTTACAAAAATAATACTACCGAGAAAGTCATTTTAAGGCTCGGCAGTTCTATCTGAGCAATTATTTAAATGTGATAATTTGCCGTCAAACAAATCTCATTACCATAATAAGTGAACTTTGATTGTCCCTTCTATTGGTTTTAGAAGAGGAAAAATTAAAATTCGTAAAAGATGTGGGAATTGGCGGAAGCGGGCGAATCAAGTGACGTGCAAACAATAGTAAGATGACGCAATCGGTAGGGACATTTTCATACAAGTAGTGAAACTTGACCTTATACAATGTTGACAAACATGACTTTTTGTAAATCATTTCAATTAATTTCCTACGCAGTATTTGAGTGTTCACTGTCAATATATTTTTTTATCCATGTCCGCTCCCAATGTATAGCATATGGTCTTCTAATAGAAGTATATCAACATAAGTTTTCTGCGAGAACTTTTTGTTACTCAGTCGCTCAAACCTCTCTTTTTCAAACAGAGTATTAGGGATAGAAGGATAAGGCTAGGACAGGACTATTGTTTAACTAATCTCCCTCGCTAAGCCTGGTTATTAAGGGATCGGAAAGGTGACAGGGAATTTTTAGACATCACAAACACACATGCCTACGAACAGAAATCGATAAAATAATTATTTGTTCCACTTTTATTTAATGAGATAAGTAGCGGTTTCAGTCATTAATGCTGTTCTTGATCGAAACCGGTCATATTCCTTTATAATAAAAGTGGAATTAGTACAAATGGGTATTTTATTTTTTGAATTCCTACGGGGTATTAGTCTATAGTTCAAACTATAAACGTTAAAAATATGTAGTAAGTGTAGAGTAGGGCTTATATTAAAACAGATTTAAAAAGAAGCCGTTCTTCGAATTCTAATGTATCATAAAACTTGGTTTTACCTGGTTTTCGAAGTAAAAAAAAAATAATAGCAAAAAAGTTTAGTATTTTTTTTTATTTATAGTAAACACCACTCGGCTTGACTTATTGAATTTACTTTACATAGGAATTACTAATTTTTCTAGAGATAAACATAAATATTTGCTTTTTTATTCACACCGACTGCAAATAATAGAGTATATGAGTAATATAGAGTATACGCCCACGTGAAAATACCAGATTTCAAGTAAAATATTCAAGCATTCAGATTCTCCGAAAAATAAAAGAAATAATTTTCCACAACCCTCATAATATGTCACAAAGAAAAAGAAGAAAACATTTTTTCAAATATGATAGCAAGAAAGAGTTTTTAATTAATAACTAAATACATTACTTAGCTCACTTCAAGGGTTTTATATTATATAGCAGCCACTAATAATAATAAAAGATTAAACTTTTTTGCCATTTTGCATTGCACGCCACTGCGGCTGACTCATTTCATATTCAGCAAAATTCCCTCACTCACTTTTGTTGGCGGGAATGGATCGTAAATCACTCAATAAAATTGATAGATAAATGCATTTGATTGAGGAGGACGGTAAAGAAGATCGCAACGTGATCGACTGGTCAGAGCTTCCTTGAAAGGTTCTTGACCTAATAAATGCCTCTTGCATTATTCTGCAATGTAGTCGAACTAAAATAATACTGACCGGTGAGCTGAGAAAAAAATAAAAACGCCGAAACCGACCATAGTCATATTTTACTTAAAAAGTGTTTAATGTCAATTATTGGTGACAAAAGATTCAATCGTTAATTTAGTTAAATGAACTTAAAAATAAATCTTAAGAATTCATTCATTGAAACTCACTTAAATATTGTAAAAATTGTTATAAAAATCAAAATTAAGAGTGAAGCAGCGTTTTACAGAAACTCTGTCGGAGAGAAGGGTTAACTCACTGTTCGTTAAGCAATGATTACATATATGTGAAGATATAGTCAAGGCGGGTAACTACCTGACATACTCATAACAATTGCAAGGAATATTTATGTCTAATCATGATAAGATTAATCAATCAAAAACCTTCATAATTGATAATGAATACATACGTTTATGCGCAGTATATATCGACTGTGGAAAAGAAAAAATTCGTCACCCACAGTTTTTTCAAAACAACATTGATAATCGCAATGTATGAAACTTGATTCACGTTCTATCAAAATGATGTAAGCTGCAAATACCGAATTAATATCTAAATTTAGCTTTTAAGTTTGAAAAAAGATGAGCTTGTGAAAATTGGAACCAAGAAAAAAGACTGACAAAAAAGTTTTTCTTAGACAATTTCTTTAATTAATATTAAATTATGTCAATTAAACACACGTTTAGAAGATTTTGTGCACGTTAAGTTTGTGTATATTTCATAATTGGACTATGGCCCAAAATCATCAAAACACCTTTATGTACCTCCTGTAAAATTTGCTATGTGTGGGTTACGTCCTTTTTCCTTTTTCCTTTCCACAGTCGATTTAAATACAACACAAATAATTTAAGCAGAATAGTTTTGCAATTCAGACGAAAAAATACACATTTATTCATACTAAAAGTTCGAACTGGCTTATCGTTGTGTTAACCAATTCATTAAAAATATAAGATTGTCATATAATATAATCATATCCGTTCTCAATGTGAAGCATATGGGCTCTCGGCGGAACATTTCACGATAGAGGTTTTTCTACGAGAACTGCATTTATTCATTCATTCAAACTGTCTTTTTTGCAGATTAACGAGACCATGGGTATAAAAGATTTTTTTATTTTAATGTAGGTACATATTATAAATAAAAACACAATATTCTTTTGTACTTTACTCCACTTTATTTGAAAGGTCAGGACCGTTTTCGCTCATTGCGAGCATTGTAAACTGTTTATGTTATCATATTACATATTATGTTATCTTGTTGAGTGAAATTTAAGGTGCTAGCATTGTAATGTATAGCGAAGATGTATAAATTCTACAAAATGTAGGTACAACATTATTTGTGTGATATACATAGATAGCTAAAAAAAAGGTTATGTTGTTAAGTAATACGTATTAGGTATATCCCCGTAGTCGCACATCCTCGTAACATAATAATTGTTCGTTAGAACGCGTATATAAATCGTTTTCAAAAACCTGTTACCACATATAAATTCATTTTTAGGATATCACGGGAAGCAGTATCTTTTGTGTGAAAATATAATTTATTCCCTTACAGGTTACTTACAAACAGCGAGGAGTGCAATTCGCGAAAAATGAGCGATAAAAAGCAAAGCAAACACCTTTGAAAACTATTTTAAGCGGAGCTGTAGTCAGACTGTTTGTCGTACTAAAAAAAAAACTAAAAAGTTCGAGTCCTTTTCAAAATAAAATTTGCATTCAAATCGGCACTCGAGTGCATTCGCGCACTGAATAGCACCGGAAGATGCCGAGAGGCGAAACCCGGGTCGTGTTCGGCCAAGATTATTATGGAAACATACATTATGAAAATAGTTCTAATTTAAAGTTAAATTTCCATCAAGCACCTTCAGTCGAAATTCTAAATTATAGTTAAAGTAGTGTTTCAAGCTGATGTCTGAGTAAGAGTCTCCACAGCCCTGATTTTAAGTACGAAATATAAGTATTAAACAATTATTAAAAATAATCTTAAAAATAATTACTCAGAAATTTCTGTTGGTCGAAGGAAGTAAATATTTAACCGAATTGTCAACCAAACAATCAACAAATTTTACTCTTTTATTTTGATGTAATAATAATACTGTGGCGAACATAATTATTTTTTTTATAATACTTTATGTTTTTACTCTGAAAATTCTCATTAATTAAACAACATTCTAAATGTCAAATGATATCATTAAAAAAGTTTGAATACAAAATGAAAGTATGTTGTATTATTTCGCTACTATTAATATTATTATTTACTAGTATATAATGACTTAAAAAATATTTACTGTCAATACTTAGTGAAAAAGCATTATATTAAAAAAAACAAAAAACTTTTTTGTGGTATTGTAAAAAATGACATTTTAGATAAATATTTGAATTTATTTTTAGTGAACTGTCGTAGATAATTGTTTTTAAACTGTTTGTAAATTAGCAGTATTTCTTTGTAAAATGTAGCCGCCTGTGTGGTCGAGTGGTCAGCGTCGTTGGCTTCGGTTATGGAAGTCACGGGTTCGAATCCCAGTACGGACAGTTTTATAAATTGATTTTTCAATTGATTTATGAATATCTGTTCGAAGGCATGGATGTATTTGATGTCGTGAATTCCTCCCTCCCACACATCCTATCCTATAAACGGGGCGTATTGAGAGCGATTAGTTAACCACTAGTCATGTCCTAGCCCTATCCTTCTATTACTACTCTCTTTGGAAAAAGAGAGGTTGAGCAACTGAGTAACAAGCAGCTCTCATAGAAACATTTCTGTTAAGATAAAATCTATTAGAAGCCCATATGTTCCACATTGGGAGCGGTCATGGTAAAAAAATATATATTAATATGATTATTTACTATTGAACAATCATTTTAAAAAAAGTAACTGTCAATATTAAATTTGGTAAAAAATAATTATTCTAAAGAAACAAAACACTCTTTTGTGATATGTATTATAAAACATATTGTTAAAAATGCTATTTTAGACTTACATTTAAATTTACATTTAGTGCCCTTTCAAACTTAATTGTTTTTCAATTCATTAGCAGTATTTATTTGTAAGAAGATTTATTTTTCGGCCAGTTTAGTGTCACTTATTCATATTCTGTATCAATATTCATAAATTCTTTTCATATTTCCATTACTAATTGTTTGTAACAAGTCTTCTTTGGCTTACAACAAATTATCCTGCACTTAGCTGTAAATAATATATTCTCATCAGTTGAAAACGTCCATGACTAGTCAAACCGGTCTTAATCATGTTAAATAAACTTAGATTTACTACAAAATAGTGTTTTTTTTTTAATTATTAACCGCTTGAATACCGCGCAAATAAATCGATAATATGTCCCAGAGATACTGCGTGTTTTTGAGAAAAATAATTTTGCCTTATATACACTCGAATTCGATATTTTAAAAAACTATATTGACTCAGTATAGATAGCATTACACATGTTCATCAAAATATTGCTTATATTCTATTAGAATACCAAGTATTTTATTTTTTAAATGTCTTCGACATCCGTGTTCGCTTGCATATGTTATGGACACCGGTGTCCGCTTGGTATTCAAGTGGTTAAGAAGTAATCGTAGATAATTATGTTTCAGTTTAATATCTTCTACTGAAGGTGCTTGGTGGAATTTCAATAATAAATTTGAATCGTTCAAACTATGTACATTCTCACAGATTTTGTTACTAGTGTCACTAGGGTCGTTAGTGACAAAATCTGTGAGAATGTAGATAGTTTGAACGATTCAAATTTGATTATGTTTCAGGATTCATCTCTCAACTTTTGTCGAATGGCGCATGTCTCACATGCCCGAGGGATGTTTTTCCTGCGGTACTGGAATTGTATAAATTGTATTTATTCGCTTTTCTTTATCCGCCATACTAAATGCTTCATTGTGTTATAAATGCGGCTCATAGGGGTTGGCGACTGTCATATTAAGGGATGTACGACCAAACCGAGACAACTAAATTAACACAATATATTCACTGGAATCTTTTTCACCATCAAACCTTATACACCCTCAATTTATTTTTTATTTCCTTTTATTTTAACCGCCAAATGGAAAAGTAGATATTTTTTATTATTTTTAAAATATCATGTTTTATAATTTCCTGTATTATTTTTAATGTAATATCGAAAATTTTACCTTAATTTATTTATTTTCGTTTTCTTATAAAACAAATCGTACATGAGATATAGAAGTGTTAAATATTAGACAATTTTTAATTATAATAAGTGAAGATAATTTTTACGTTGTTTGACTAAAAAATAGATAAATTTGAATCGTTCAAATTATGTACACTCCCACAGATTTTGTCACTAACGACCCGGGTTTCGCCTTTCGGCATCTTCACGCACGGATTAACTTGAACTGACAGTCAGTTCAAGTTCAAGGGAGTGTACATAATTTGAACGATTCAAATTTAATATTGAAATTCCACCAAGCACCTTCAGTTGAAATCTTAAATTATATTTAAAAAAAAGAGATAGTTTTTAAGAAATTTATATTTTGGTAGAATGTTGGCAATACTAAAATTGATTTTGACAAATGCCAACCCAACATATATTTTGTTAATATTTCCATGTTAATTTCCTGTGTAATTTAAGCACGTTTGTAAGACTTGTAAATATGTTGATAAATATTTAAAAGCTATACAAAGACAGTCGTTTGTATGAACCAAATTTTGATTTTTAAATTTAAATTTGAAACCTATGACGTGGGTGTTTGTGATGTCAATTTACCTCGATTTTTTTTAAATTTATTTCGAGTGACTTACAATACATTCTCATCGAGTTTTTTTCTTATGATCTTTCAATTTTAAAATATTTGGTGCATTGCCATTAACTTTAGTGCCAAATATATTTCGCTCAATTTATATCAAATCACAAACTTTCTATACGTTACCAGTGTACGGAAGCTTATAAATTGATGTATGTTTAGTAACGTGTATATACAACACGTTACTAAAAATATAACGTTTGCGTATTGTAAATAGAATAAGTAATTGTACTGCCCGGCTTCGCCATGGTTGTGTTGAACTTCCGAACGTATTTACTAAAAAACAGATACAATATATGCGTCTGCTTTATTATGACGTTATTTTAGTGATAGCCAACACTGCATGTTGAAAATACTGCCGTGAACCATACCTCACATAAAACCTGCAAATATATAATATATCAATAAATAACAATGTTTATAATTCGTCGCCTGCTGTGGCCCAGTTGGTAAGAGCTTGCTCTTCCGATCACGCAGGTCTGGGTTCGATTCCCGGTCAGATCACAGTGAATTTGAGAATTATTCAATTCAAAGTTGTGATCGAAGACTGGGTGTTTGTGATGTCAATTCACATCATTTCCTCTCCTCCAATCCTTCTGATCCTTTAATAACTGGGCGTAGAATAACGATTAGCCAACCACTAGTCCTGTTCTAGCCTTATCCTTCTTTCCCTACTCACTTTGAAAGAAGTGAGGTTGAGCGACTGAGTAACAAACAGTTCTCGTAGAAAAAATTCTGTTAAGATACCTCCATTAGGAGGCCATATGCTCCACATTGGGAGCGGACATGGATTAAAAAAAAAAAAAAATATATTGGTTGTTGAAAAATGCGCAATTTGAATGTGCCTTTTGGGAAGGGTTCTTGTGACAGACAGACATAAACATTTATTTTATGTTTCATATTATAGTTATAAAGTTAAAAGAAGCTTCATTTTCAATTTATACCCGATAAAATATTATCGAAAATATCATTACTATATCGATTGTGGAAAGGAAAAGGACGTAATCCACAGTTATCAAATTATCAAATTTGATATACGTTTTATCAAAAGGATGCAAGCTGCAAATGCCAAATTTGTATCTATATTTAGCTTTTATGTTTTAAAAAAATGGGTTTGTGAAAATTGAAACCAAGAAAAAAGACTGAAAAAAAGGTTTTCTCTAGACGATTTCTTTAATTAATATTAGATTATGTCAATTAATCACCAGTTAAGGAGTCTCCGTCCACTTTCAGGTTGTGTTAATTTGCATATGGCCCAAAATCATCAAAATACGTTTTATGTACCTCCTGTAAAATTTGCTATGTGTGGCTTTCCACAGCCGATATTCATTGTCTATAAAAAACACATAAAATGAGTACTGTTATATTGTTATCTGCTAACACATCATAAAATTTCTACATATTATTATAAAAGTAATTATTCTTAAATGCCGATGCCGTAATAAATATTTTCGTGTTCAACAAAATGGCCATTTAAAACGGGTGTAATTTTTATTATTAAAAAAACAATTAATGTTGACAATTTTTCTCGCAACACTTTTTTGTCGATTAAAATCTTTAAGGTTGAGATATTCCGTCGACGAGAATTTGAATCGTTAGAGCGTTCCATTTTCAAAAAAATCTCAGCCATTTATTAAACACGTTTCGTGCTTGGCATGTGTGTCTACTTATGTATGTAAGTACTCTATACACACTTACATACATAATATATGCAACAGAATTGGACACAGTCAATAAAGGGCCCAGATTGTTTTTTTTTTTTTCAAATTTCGCAAATAGTTGGTAATCAAAAGTGGTTTCACTGCAGGCTACTAAATCTAAACAAATATTAGAGGTCCGAAAAAAACCTTTTTATTTAATAAATAGTAACTTAGAATTTCAACTGAAGGTGCTTGATGGAACTTCAATATCAAATTTGAATTATTGATACTAATTTATAATAAATTACTAAATAATGTCATAAATTCTTGTCAAGTCATATCAATTAGGTTAACAATAATTATAACGACGATTCACTTTTGTGTTTGTATATAGGCGATACAAACTGTTTGCTGCTTGTTAGTTCGAGTGCATTCGTGCACTTGATAAAACATGAAGATGCCCAAAAGCGAAACCTGGGTCGTTATCGACAAAACTTATGGAAGAGTACAGAATCAAAATAATTCAAATTTAATAAATGGTACTTTGTAAACTTTAAAAAATCATTGAAGAATTTCTCGATTATTTATCAAGATAATGAGATACAACATTGATATGGAATTCACATCCCCGCTCAAATAGGAAGTTGTAATCAGAAAGTAAATAAAGTTTTTGTTAACCAATATTCGAAAATTACCCTTGACTGGTGAGATAATGACTGTTGTACAAAATGAAAGAGAAATGATTGAAAAAATTGTAAACCATTTCAAGAGAGGACTTTTTAAAACTTAATGCAGGGCTGAACGTTGAGTCATGTTTTAATAAAAAGTCGGCGTAAAAACCGTTGTATTTCTAACAAATTCACAGCCCTATTTTTTCACCTGTTCTGACGAGCGAAACATACTTTTTTTCAAAATGTGCTTATTTAGAGAAAATTATATCCTATATATATATCCTGTGGTTATATAAGTGGTTGTTAGATAGACACTGAACTTCTCTAACGTTTAAGCGATTTGTCTATCCCGTGTTCAGTTACCTTAGAAGTGGTGGGATGAAAAAAATAATAAACAGATAGATAACCAAAACTAATCTTAAATCCAAAAACTGATATGGAAGACTAACTAAAAGTTTAATTAAAATATTGACCATTAGGATTAGACTACAACACCCGCAGTTTAAGTAAAAGTAAATCTAGCCGGGATGAAATCACAATATGAAAGACACATTATTTAACTTATTCATGCGATTGTAAGAAACACAATAATTTTATTTGCAGTGTAATATTTCAATACATACATTTTATCTGTAAATAGTTTTGAAATGAAAATAAAGCATGGGTTATCAATGAAAATGAAATACTTTGTTATATTCATTTAAGACGTTTTTTAATTGTTAAAAAAATGATAAAAGAACCAAAAAAAGAAGTCTTGAAAAAAATACGCGGTTTTGTGAAAAATTTCATTGTTTGCTTTACAAAATTTTAGCATATTGATAAGATAGCCATATACTGAATACGTCTCTGTCATTAATGAGGTCCAAAAACTGAACTTATCTACGGGTAATTCAATTGTTTTTCTAGAAGCAAATTAGTGTAACTTCCTGGGTCATCTATAAAGAAGATTAGGTAGAATACACGCAGATTGACAAGAAGTGAGTACTGTGATGATATGTTGAAATAGATTTTTAGTCATGACTAAAATCAGCATCTATATTTTTTAAATTGAAATTTTAGTATTACTTCAGATAACATCTAAAACTAATTAGAAATCTGTTAATCACCGTAGTTTTGTGGATCCTTTCTTAATCCAGAGTACAAAATTGAGTACAAAGTTCGTGTTCGTTGTTTTTTCAATTTACACAATACATTTTTAGTATTCAATCACGTACATTGAGTATATCTTTTATTAACAAAAAACACTTTTTCCTACAAATCCCACATAATTTAATGAATATAAAGATCGATTGTCTTTTACCTTTACATATTACTGTACAATTTAATTCCATCGAAAATTGGCAGTAAGTTAACATTAAAATTATATGATAACATATGTTAAAATGTTAAAAAACAAATTAACTGTACATAAACAAAAAAGATAGCAAAAGTAGACGTGTCCTTTTTCAGTCTAAAGGCTGCCATATGCTCTAATACCCTGATTTTTAAAGTCCTCTCTGTTTTGCCGATATAAAATTTATTACAACAAGAGCATTGTAATCTATAAATTCCAGATTTATTTAGGTAATGTATTTTATCTTTATTGTTAACTAATAATTTGCCTAAAGAGCTTTTACAGTAAAAGGCTGGTCTAACACTATCAGCTAGTTGTTTTTTAATTTTAAGACTAGTATTTCCTAAATAAATGATTCTACGCCAATACCTAGTATGATCTATGTCCTTTGACAATGTACCTTGAAATAACATTTTTTCTGCAAGTTTAGTTTGTTTTTTTGATAAAAGATTGTCTATAAGAGACATATCGTATCCATTGTTGATGGCGATATGTAGACGATATTATTTGCTTGTTTAATGGAACGGATAGACAAATAACTAACTTTCATAACTTTATAAATTCATTAGATAAAAATATTAAATTCACGTTAGAAGTCGGAGGCAAGAATATTAACTTTCTTGACCTAAATATTAATATTGAAAACGGTTCTCACGAATTTAAAATATTTCGGAAGCCTACGTTTTCGGATACAGTGATACATAAGGATTCAATGCACCCATTTTCTTATAAACTAGCCGCTTTTCATTCAGAAATTCATAGACTTGTGAGTGTTCCTTTGAATGAAAAGAACTTTAATATCGAATTAAAAATCATCAAACAAATCGCCATCAACAATGGATACGATATGTCTCTTATAGACAATCTTTTATCAAAAAAACAAACTAAACTTGCAGAAAAAATGTTATTTCAAGGTACATTGTCAAAGGACATAGATCATACTAGGTATTGGCGTAGAATCATTTATTTAGGAAATACTAGTCTTAAAATTAAAAAACAACTAGCTGATAGTGTTAGACCAGCCTTTTACTGTAAAAGCTCTTTAGGCAAATTATTAGTTAACAATAAAGATAAAATACATTACCTAAATAAATCTGGAATTTATAGATTACAATGCTCTTGTTGTAATAAATTTTATATCGGCAAAACAGAGAGGACTTTAAAAATCAGGGTATTAGAGCATATGGCAGCCTTTAGACTGAAAAAGGACACGTCTACTTTTGCTAATCACTTAATTTCGGAAGGACACGTGTTCAATCAGGAACAGGGGATAAAAATGTTACACCCAAATACGGACAGTCATAAGCTCTTTTTCCAGGAAATTTTAGAAATTAATAGGGCACAGTTACATAGTCTTCCGATTTTGAACGAGATATTAGGCCTTCCTGGGTCTCCGCTTCTATACCCTATATAAATAATATCATAAATAATATCATAAAACCTTTGCCGACAAACAAATAAATATAATTCTAAAAACCACTCACTACTCAAATCTTTGGGAATTCCCATGAGCTTACCCTTTTTCGCCAGCGATGGCTTTAGACTCAGTGATACATTTATTTAATATATAAACACGAAACATCCATTTACTAAGCGTCAGTTCAAGTTCATCCGTGCGCTTGAACGCCTGAAGATGCCGAAAGGCGAAACCCGGGTCGTTAGTGACAAAATCTGTGGGAGTGTACATAATTTGAATGATTCAAATTTAATATTGAAATTCCACCAAGCACCTTCAGTCGAAATCTTAAATTATAAAAAAAAAAAAAAAAAGCAATTATTAAAATTGTTTCATAAAAAAGATCCAAGCGAAATGATTTCGAATCTTCAAACCGGTTCCCGGTAAATTGCTCGAATAACAAGATAATCAATTTGTTTCCGTTTGTTTTGTCCGTTTGTTCTGTCTTAGCCCTAGTCTTCTATGTGTTCTGGAAATATATAGAAACAGTTTGAGTAACTAATTAATAATCAGTTCTCGTAGAAACACTTCTGTTGAGATAAACTCCATTAAAAGAATACTTACGAAAATTATTTTTATATTTCACTCTCTAAACAAGTGTCGCACAAGATAAAAATGAAATTCGTAGAAAAAGTCGTGAAAAATCGTTTAAATAACCAAACAATTCGAATAATTTGTAATTCGAGCAATTTCCATTCGAGCAATTTACCGGCTACCCTTCAAACCTGGTTTAATGGCATGAAGATCTAGTAAATATTTTTGATATTAGTGAATATTCTAAATCAAGTCTTTATCAGAAAATTAATGCTGCTGAGCTTTCGTCCGCTGAATTGTGGAGTGATAGACTTAAACCTCGGAATAGAAATTTTCTTAAATTGTTTTTGTCTTTTTTACGATTAGTAAAAACACAATATTCCTTTGTACTTCATTACCCTTTATTTAATATGCCAGGACCGGTTTCGCTCATCGCGAGCATTGTCAACTGACATCAGACTGTCAGTTGACAATGCTCGCGATGAGCGAAACCGGTTCTAACATATTAAATAAAGTGGAATGAAGTACAAAGGAATATTGTGTTTTTACTAATATAATGCCTTTTCACCAAGTATTGACATTGAACACCCTAAAAGTGGTATTTTTTATGAATTTATATTCAGAAGCGTCGGTGATATTTTCATAAATCAACAATAATCAACGAGTCGTTTCTGTAACTCGATCCTTCATTTTTTATCCTCTCCAAACTAACGTAACAACCAGTTCTAATAAAAAAGTTCTGTACCATATTGTTTATATTGAGCGTGGAAATTGAAAAATAAAACAGTTAACATTCAACTGTTTCATTCAACATCTCAATGATGATAGACACGATGTTGTTTTAATATATTTTTTTGTTGAATTTTGATTTTAGCTACAATATAAAGAATATTTGATATTTCAGCACTCATTTTCTGTTGGTGCTCTTTATACAGTGAGGTGGTCTCTCCGTAATTTTGGGAGTGAAGTACAGTCAAGCTATTTTGCATGCGAGTCTAGTGTAGTGAAGACAATTGAACACAAAAAGTGTCTCAACTTAATAATTGACGTTCATGGCTATTCAGCGAGACACACATAATATACTTTTTCATCGCGACCAAAAACGGCTATGAAATGAAGACCTAATAATTATTTATCTCCTTACTTCATTACAAACCTGATAATATTTCTTGGGATTTTTTGTCTTTTCTACGTATTTTGGCGAGATATATTGTTCAACTCATACTTCTCAAAAATCAAGAAAAATTAACACACTTGTAATGTACGGTACATAAAATTATATAGTAAGTGAAAATTAAATGGTTTTTTCTTGAACTGTCGTTCAAAGCAACTTTTTTACAATTGAGTTAGTTTTCTGAAAAAGGTTTGTTTTCTGAAAAAATATGGCTTAATATTAAAGAAAGATTATTAAGTTAACAACCAATTAATACTTTCCTTACGGTGCTAAAAAATACTTCCGATATGTTGCAGGCCCTTTAAGAACCAAGTGAAAAACATGTTTTTTTTTAAATATTCGTCCTGGGTTTTTACCGTTTATCAAAGTTAAAACATGTTTTTTCACTTGGTTCTTTAAGGTATAGCAACATATAGGAAGTATTTTATTGCACCGTATGGGAAGTGTTAATGACCATGTTTGAAAAAGGTGAAAATTACGAATTAAACTAATAATTTCCAAATTGGTCTCCTTCAAAAACAATCTAAATGAATTAATAAGCGATAAGAATATATGCCTGATACTCACTACTCAAATCTGTGGGCATTCCCATGTGCTTATCCTTTTCGCCAGCAATGGCTTCAAGCTCAGTGATACATTTATTTCTTATATAAACACGAAACATTCATTTACTAAGCGTCAGTTCAAGTTCATCTGTGCACTTGAACGCCCGAAGATACTGAAAGGCGAAACCCGGGTCGTTAATGACAAAGTCTGTGAGAATGTACATAATTTGAACGATTCACATTTAGGTACTATTTGATTGTGTTGTGTATATTAAAGAGTAAGTACAAAAAAGAGTTTATTTTTATTTTTTATGTAATAATTGTTATCAAACAAAATTCGGATGTCAGCAAGTCTCTAAAAAGATTTTATACCCATATTGTATTACGTAATTATATGTTTGTTGTTTGGACACATACATTGTTCACAATGATACATTTAAATAATGACTTTCAACAAAAACAAAGTATGTATTCAAATATGAGATTATTACGCAAAAAAATATACTTACACCTCAGAACAATAAAAGTGAGAGAGATAAGAGAAACGGAATAAGTGCTTTTGGCGATATTATGATTACCGTTTTAAGTATGGGACGCTTTCCGAAAGTGGTAACCAAAATAGGCAAAGATGGAGTGAAGAAGAACAATGGAGTTCCGGTAATAGGTGGATCGAATGAAAGAAACTTCGCATGAAAAATGATATCAACATATCATTGCAGTACATTTCTCTATCCCGATTTATTGTACATAAATTCGAAGATTTTTAAAAGAATAAAAAAAAAATGTTCAGTAATTATTGCCGCCTGTGTGATCTAATTGTCAACGTCGTTGGCTGCGGTCGGAGGTCTCGCGCTCGAATCACAGTACGGACAGTTTTATAAATTGATTTTTCAATCGATTTATGAATTTCTGTTCGGATGTATTTGATGTCGTGAATTCCTCCCTCCCACACATCCTATTCTATGAACGAGGCGTATCGATAGCATTTTTCTAACCACTAGTCCTGTCCTAGCCCGATCCTTCTATTTCTACTCTCTTTGAAGTGGAGCAACCGATTAACAAGCAGTTCTCGTAGAAACACTTCTGTTGAGAGAAACTCCATTAGGAGTCCACATGCTCCACATTAGGAGCGGACATGGTAAAAAAAAATACCAAGAAAAAAGTTTTACCATTTTATTAGTTGACTCACTTCACCTCTAATGAGTGACCCAATTGATATCTTAGGCACATAATAATATTAATGTTTCAACATGTTTTTAGGTGGGCTAAGAACCACGAGAAATTGTATGGTGTACTGCAGATGTTAATAATAGTTTTGTATGATGTTTTTCAAATAAATATTGTACGTAATTTCCTTATAATCTATACAAAACAACTCCGCTATGGGAAAATTATCAATTTTTTTGAAATATTGCTGAAGAATACCTATACTGTAGTTATATTCTACCCAACACAATAAACATACATCCATAATATAAAAAAAAAACAATTATATTACATCAATATATATACACGTCTGCATGCTACGCATACGGAAAATGTGTGCGTGTATGCAAGAAAGACAGCGCGAGTGTTGATTGAATGTTGACAGGTGGCATTAAACACAATGTTTTTTTACCATGTCCGCTCCCAACGTGAAGCATACGGTCTTATATGAATTTTATTTCAACCGAAGTTTTTCTGTGAAAACTAGTTTTAGAGATCGAAAAAGAAAAAGAACCTCCAAACGAAACTTTTTTGATAGATCAAAAAAATTGTAGCTCGTTCTGGGATTCGAGAGCACGTAAGAATTGCGGCTGAAGCCAGCAACGATGAATAGTCGACCACGGATCAAATAATTACTTTTGATGCATAAATTACTAAGCGGTATGTACACTTTTTTGCAACATAATTGGTTTTATATTTTAAGGTTCTGGCCTTATCCTTCTATTCATACTCCTCTCTCTCTGAATAAGAGAGATTGAACGACTGAGTAACAAAAAGTTCTCGTAGAAAAATTTCTGTTAAAATACCTTTAGTAGGAGGCCATACGCTACATGGATTAATATATACATATTTTAAGGTTAAAAAAATACTTGGTGGTCATGAATACATGACCGCATTCAATTGTTTTTTTTATATCAATATTTAAAATGGCGGTGATCAAAGCCGATAGAACTAAATATATGCTTAATTTTATGAACTGTAATTGTTTTTACGGAAGACAGCTTAATAATTCAAATTGTATAATATAAGTTAATTAATTAAGACATATTGAAAAAAAACGTCAACAACTAATAGTTTGTAAAAATCACCATTAGCTAAAAATAGAATTTTCTTGGTATTTTATAAAAAAAAAATATTCCCGAATGTGAAATAAGTTGAATACGGAATTTAATTGAAGCGAAACGATGGACTTGGCGGTAACATTGTGGAAGTTCATTTTAATATAAAATAACTTGTATTCACGTATTGTACTACAAACTGTGACACGTGCTTCGCCTCTTTCAGAGGCATCTTCAGACAGAATATTTTCACAAATGTTTGCTTATTTAAATAAAGTTATTTTATATTTTTTATTGAAGTGAAATACGTATCATATTTTAGTAAATGAAAATTACATTAATAAACATGTTGAAGTAAAATACTCAAACGTTAAGACGTAAAAAGTCTTTTTTTATTTGTATCTTTCCCCCGAAAAAAACTAGTGGCAGTAATCAGTGTGTTAATCTTTCCGGAAGATTACCTTCCTCTGTCTGCCCGTATGGAACTGGAAGTGCCTCTAACACATTCTTTCACCGGACTACATAACCTTTCTATCTCTAGTCTCGATCAATTATTATTTAAAACACGTTTGCGGGGAAACAATGTGTGTCCATAATCACTATTATAGACTATAGGGTGAATTGCAAGTATCGGTTACAAATAAAATAATCATTTTTACAAATTTCACTATTATTTTAAATGATCGGAACTGTTTTCGCTCATGACGAGCATTATCAGCTGAATGAGCGAAACCTGTCCTGAGATTTTAAATAAAGTGGAATAATATAAAAAGGAATATTGTGTTTTTATTAATATAATGCCTTTTATTTTAAATTATCAGAACCGGTTTCGCTCATGATTTGAATTATCAACTGAATGACCGAAACAGATGCTTATCATTAAAAATAAAAGCATAATTAGTTCAAATGAGTATTTTGTTTATTGAATATAATGCCTTTTCATTATGTGTTGACAGTGAACACCCTAAAGTTATCGACTACCTCATTAGAAATAAAAAACCTATCCATCATTAATATTCAAATATTTTTATTTAAAAGGGAATTGGATTCCAAGACAAGTGAGTATCCCAACTACAATAAAACAAATATCGAGCAAGTTGGCTCCGTAGCCAAGTGGTCAACACTCTATGTGTTTCATCTTACCTGTTGAGGGATTATTGGTTAAGGAGTTGGTTAAAATTCTAGACTGGAAACATTCGTATATTGATTATTTGATTTCATTTAAAAAAGCATGAACGTCATTGATATTTTTATACTTTACCCTTCATTTCCTTTATAACCACGGAAATATGCCAAAGAGAAAGTTCTTCATAACAAGTAGTCTTTTAGTTACTTTTAGGGTGTTCACTGTCAGTACTTGGTGGAAAAGCATTATATTAAGAAAATAACAAAATTTTCCTTTGTAATTAATTTCCAATTTTATTGTATAAAAGTGAATTGTATATTGTTGTATAAAAGTGGAAATTATACACAAAGGAATATTGTGCCTTTTCTCAACTAGTCTTTTCTCAAAAGACAATTTGAGTAACTGAATATAAACAAGTTATAAAAAAACATAGTCCGTATAAATAATCAGTAAGGATAAGAAATGATTTAAAAAGTCACTAAATAAATATCTATAAAATTTTAAGACAAATAATATTATGTACTCATGAAATTTAACAAAACGGAAATAATGATTTTTAAAATAAAAATTGTGAGTTTTGTATTATCGCTTCACCAAAAAAATTAAATATAGAATAATGTGTTAATCGTAAGAAGATCTAAAATAAAATAAACTTCAGGTTTAAATTGCGATGATTTTTTATGATAGCCCTGTATTTTATTATAATGTTCAGTAGTTTATCTAGGACGTCGCTAGAGGAATGATTGATAAGTGATGAAAATACTTGTTATGAATGCTTCAAATAACAAATTTGAATTTCAAAAATGTAATTTTTTACTTTGCTTAGAATAATGTTTGCCTTAACGTGTGGTAGCCAGCTTAGGGTGCCGACGATGTGGACAGAATACTTTGTGTCTTAATATTTTTCTCTTCATTCTCCATTGTTATCATTCTTTATTCTCAATTGTTATAAAATATTGTAATAATTATTTTTATTACAGACTGCTTTGTTAATTTTTATATTTTTTAAGGAACTGTTTTTCATTTTTTTATATTTTACGCCTTTATTGTGTCAAACTAGGTTATAGTTTTTTTTTAAAATATATTTCTATCAAATTGTATTGTATTGTTTTATTTTTACATATTTTAATAACATATTATATTGTATATGTTTTGTTTTTAACTCTTTTTTTACTAATTAAATATGTCCTTAACCAATGTGAGTTTTTTTGAACTATCGAATCTTTTTTGAAGACAGTAGTGCCCAAACCTGTGATAAGCTAACCGATCTGTCTACGCTCCGTTTTATGGGTGGTCAGTGGGATAGTAATTAAGGAATTGCATACTTTCATTTATTCGAAAGAAAATCAATATATACTGTACAACTTATAAAACTGTCCGTACTGAGATTCGAACCAGTGAACACTAAACAACGAAAGTCAAGTAAGCGACCGTAAAACTCTTTAGATCAGCGATTTCCAACCTGGGAGGCGTGGACAATTGCAAAGGGAGGCGCGAACTGCTTAAAATATTTATTTACCTTTTAACATGTTTCTTTATAACTCTATGAAATAAAGAATGGGGAGGTGCAAAGATATTTTTTTTCAAAGGGAGGCGTTATTACATAATGGTTGGAAACCACTGCTTTAGATAACAATAAATAATTTTGTGATATCAAAACATGATCTTTGCGTAATTTGATATATCCTGTCACAAATTTTGAATATATTTATTATTATATTCGTGTGGATGATAAAGTATCTGTTGATAGACATCATTGGCGGATCCAAGGGGGAGCCATGGGGGCCATGGCCTCCCCCCGAGAAGATTTTTTTTCTTCATTTTTCTACTTTATTAAAACTTTATTGTGAAATGGGATCTTTAATTGCTTAGTTTACGATGTTTTATAGAATACATACTTAATTATGTATTGACTACTTATATAGATTTATTATTTTTAAATCATCTATTTTTTGATGTATTATCTTTTTATGATGTTTATTTTCGAATTGAATGGGCCCCTCCTTGGACAATTTCTGGATCCGCCAATGATAGACATATAATATTTTAAATAAACATTCGGCGGTTTGTTAATTTAAATTGTGTCAAACAATTCTTTACCTCAATATGGTGCAGTTACACCGAGTAAACGTCAAATCAATCAATACTATCACTGTTTAACAATCATTCGATTCAAAAGTCTTGTCAAATTACATTACTATTCTTTCATTTTTAAGGTATTTTTTGTACAAATGACGTTGATAATAACAAATTGTGGAACTCGTAAAAAAATGCGTTTGTTTAAATATATAACAACAATACAACAACAACAATACAATACGTTTGTTTGTTGCAAAACAAAACCACCGCGGTATTTGCGCATTGAAAATAAATAATGGTTTCCAAGGAACTTTTTGCTATCGAAAAGGGTGTTACCGTTTTAATTTTCCCTTTTCTTTGTTCTCCTGTTTTAGTGGGAAAATCCTTTCGCTTGGGCAGTAAGTCAATCGATGTTTCTGCTTGTATAGTATGCACGAAGTTCACGATATCATTAAATATTTATAAAATTATTCAGATATATATACATTTGTAAATCATTCGTGCATGAGACTAGTAATATTTCAAGAAAGATTTATTAATAAGACAATATTGTTTGAAGTGAAATAAATATACTTTTTCAATCAAATTATAAAGTTATTCATATATTTTTTTTTATTATTAAAGGTGCTTAATGAAATTGCAATATAAAATTTGAGCAGTACAAATTTTGTACTTTTCTACACGTTTTGTCACTACTGATACAGATTTCATCTTTCGGCGTCTTGAGGCCTTCAAGTCCACGGATGAAGTTGAATTGACGATCAGAATTAGCTTTGTAGATAGACGGTAGTAAAATGTATTAAATTCGTAGTATCGTCAGTTCAAATTCATTCGTGCACTTGAATGTATGAAGATGCAGATAGATCATTAGTGATTAAACCTATAAAAATGTAAAGAAAATACCTTTCTGAGCTTGATATAATCATTGAATGAACTATGAGCTATTCATTTTAAAGATTGTTGTCTATTAAGTTGTCATACCTGTGCAGCTTAGTTAGAATGTAACTATGTAAGCAACTAAATGTGTCTGGGATACAGTATCGGAAAGGTTAATATTTTGAAAGGTTATTTATGATGTATTTTTTTCGTAAATTGATCTTAAGTCACTTAAACAAATCTAGTTGAGTTTATTTTATGTGATAATTTTCTTCAATAAAAGGGTCATTTGGAAACAATATGTTTTAAAGATAAATATAAATAAAGAAAATAGTGTATAGAAATAAATTAAACAAAAAATGCTGATAGATGTTTTCAACGATTTTTGCTTCAATCGAGATGAACATGGATTTCTAATGGTTGTAACAAAAATCTGGTTTAAAGTACAAAATAAAAATATGAAATATTCTACAATTATGTCGATAAAAATATGAGTAAGCATTAATTCTTCAGTTTGAACAATCTGACATATATAACGGATACCCTAGTGTGCCAAATATTTCAGACTATATCTTAAAATTTAAACACAAATTTATTTATTTTTTCGGTTAATGATCAATAATGATTTTTATTATAATTAACATTGAATAGATGCCGTCTTTAGTGTGATTGATTGTAATGTCTAGTAATATTTAAAATGAAGAATACTCTGTTCTGTAGGTAGTATTTTCATATTGAAATAATGCGTTACTTGGAAATTGAGTAAAATATTTCCTTTGGATTAAACACATGCTTGTTTTAAGTAAGTGGCTTCTGAATTCCGAGACCTCGGCGGTGATGATTGGCATTCGTGGTGCGCGCCCGCCCTCGATCCGGCCCACATTTTTCTCATTTCCCGGCGCGTACGTTAGAAGGCGCGGGGAGTCGTCTAAAAAAACTAATTAAAAAAGCAATCAAGGCTTTTCTTGGGCGAACTTCCCCCATCCGTACCGCCCGCCATCGCAACCCATCTCCATACCCCGTCCGCCTGACACTCCCTTGTTTCCTTCGCCTTTCGTTCCGTTTCCCCCTTTTACTTTGAATATCGAAGCGAATAAGATAAAAGAGCGTAAGTGACACTTTAGTGATTTGAGCGATATATGACGATGTACAGGGTGATTCTCAAGACTTTTTTGAGTATTTTTTTTTACATTCACTTACGGTAGATTTAAAATTAATCTACAAATAAAAAGCTCCGAAAGACATATATATTTAATTATTTAATAAAAACACAATATTCCTTTGTACTTTACTCAACCTTATTAAATAGGTCAGGACCAGTTTCGCTCACTGCGAGCATTGTCAACTGATAAGAAAAATATTTAAACAGTGCTATTTATACAAAAATAAAAAGGTGTAAACAACAATTGACATTGAAAAGATTTTACAAATTACAGTATAATTAACTCTATAATTACACAAAATTTAAATGTTTAACACCTCTAACATATAATTAAAAAATCATCAAAAAATTTTAATTTTTCCAATGTCAATTGTTGTTTACACCTTTTTATTTTTGTACAAAAAGCACTGTTTTAGTATTTTTCTTATCAGTTGACAATGTTCACAATGAGCGAAACCAGTCCCGACCTATTAAGTAAAGTGGATTAAAGCACAAATGAATATTTTGTTTTTATTAATATAAAGCCTTTCCACCAATTATTGACAGTGAACACCCTAAAAGTGAAAAAATATGTTCAATCGTTATAAAAAAGCAAACACAATAGGTTAGTAAAAACACAATATTCCTTTGTACTTCATTTCACTTTATTTAATATGTCAGGACCGGTTTCGCTCATTACGAGCATCGTCAACTGATGAGAAATATAATTTAACAATGCTATTTATACAAAAATGAACAGTTATAAACAACAATTGGCATTGAAAAGAAAATACCAATTATATTAAAAGTGATTCTAAAATAGCACAAAATTAAAATGTTTAACACATCTAACAAATAATTAAAAAGTCATCTCAGATTAATAAATTTAGAATGGGGATTGAAAGTAATTACAAGCATAATTAAAATTTGGGAATTCTTTGACAAAGTGATACAATGAAAATAATGACATTAATAATGACATTAATAGAATGAATAGGCTTAATGATAGTTTCCTATTTTTCCCCGCTTCCAAGTAGTTGGTGAGTGTACATACTTAAACAAAATCGACAGCCAGGAAGATTCTGAAAAAGAAATTTTTCAAAGACCATATCAATTCTAACACAGAAATATATATATATATATATATATATATATATACATACATATATATATTTTAAATTATATAAAAGAATAGTTAACAAGGGCTAATGCAATGGATAAAGTAACGGGGACCTAGCAAACATTATTTGATCGTTCAAAAGATCTGAATCAGGTAAAAATTTGAATCTATTGATTTCTAGGATTTCCTGTTTGTCTAGTTTGACAGACTTGTTATTTAAATGTAGAACTTTAAAATTTCTACTAATATCGAAAGTGTGTTTATTTTGAAACAGATGGTTTCCAAATGAAGACTGTTCATCCCCTTTCTTAGCACAACTCAAATGCTCTTTGATTCTAATATTAAACGATCTACCTGTTTGACCAATATATTTGGCGTTACAGGAATCGCAGTTGAGTAAATATATACCGCTTTGGTTCAAAAAGTTTAACTTATCTTTGGAATTCACTAAAACACGACTCAAGTTGAGTGTGTTATAAAAGGTTACATTAAATTTATTTCTATCAATTTTCCTAGCGATTTTTAAAAAAAAACGAAACCAAGAAAAAAGACTGATAAAAAGGTTTTTCCTAGACAATTTCTTTCATTAATATTAAATTATGTCAATTAAACACCAGCTTAGAAGTCTTCGTGCACTTCAAGGTTGTGTATAATTCATAATTTGCATATGGCCCAAAATCATCAAAACACGTTTTTTGTGCCTTCTGTAAAATGTGTGGATAACGTTCTTTTTCATTTCCACAGTCGATATGGACTAACTTGTCTTTTTCTTATAATAATTTATCTGTAAATTTTATGAATTATAGATATTTTTTATAAATATGATATATTTCATGCAATTTTTACAGTCAAATTAAATAAATAGTATTTTTTATTATTTATTCAACCGGCGTATAGTTATTTACACATTTGAATTTATTATTTTTACTAAGATAAGTTGTTACTGAAATGAATAATTTTTAGATTTTAAATATTTCTTCGTATTAATAACCAGAGAATTTTATTTTTGTTTGTCGTTAACTTTTTGTGTGTGTGCTTTTCCAACATGCTTGAAACAATAAGGGTCTGCACACTGGGTCACCGTCGTCCAGGATTAGGTGACGTATGTTCCTTATGCCCAGTGTGCATAAGGAACTGACGTCACCAAAGCGTGAACGACTTTATGCCAATGTAAAGTGTCCTAATAAGAAATTGCTTTGGATAGAGATGGCGTAAATCAATCCGGCGAGGGAACGGTGCGCCCTTCAGACGAGTGCAAAAAAATCACGTAAAACCATCAATAAAACATATATCCGGCCTCTTCTTCGTCTTCTACGACAGACTCTTTTACATTTTGTAATTATACTCAGCATCTTTCATCCCCTCATTCTCATTCTCTTATCTTTCACAGGTTTTTTTAAATGCAGGGTTCGGGTAACCATTAGTTATTTTGTGCGCAAGTAATGTATTATTAATGTCTGCCATGACAAAGCATCAGTGTAGCATTTTTGTGGCGGATATGAGATCGGCCACATTTCGTTTGCTTGTAATATAGAAGTTTTAAGGTCTAACATTCAGATATTTTTTAATGGTACATGCACCGAAATAAATTAGTGACTATGCTGAATAACAAAAATGATATTCTAGTTCTATATGTTATACTTGAAACTTTTGGACCTTACATAAGATGCTATACATCAAACTTAGACTTCAAAATTCAACATTTTCAAACAAAAGAACTATGATTTATAACTCAGCAGTATGTGAAGTATTATTGATATAAAAAAAATCGATGCAATATAATTTTGAATGACGTTAAAGCTTTCGATTTGTTACAATAAGCAACAATGAAGTCACTATAATTTCTCTAAATAGTTTCACTGTCTTGAATTTATTTTCTTTTAAATTTCTCTTTGCCAAGTATAATTAATAGTGAATCCTTCCATTATTTTCAAATTTTCTACCCCTTAGTCTAATGATACATTACTTGAATGTTTTACCAATTAGCGAAACACTTACAAGATTTATTAAAGGGTTATAAGTCTTTCTTAAAATTGAATTTTGAAAACTTGTCTGTAAAATGAAGTCGTCAAACCCACTCAAAAAAAAATCGGTCGAATTTTGATAAATATCATTTACCTGCCAACGTAGAAAGAGGTAAAGTAGCTTTGAACGCAAAATTAAAACTTAAATATCAATCTTATACCTGGTTGTTGCATAACGAATCAGTTAAAATTCAGCAAACATGATTGAGAGGGCCTAAAAAATACCCATCCTACTTTGCACCCTTTCCGCTTGCACCCACCGCTCAAATCCCCCGTTCTTGCAGGGGGTAAGATGCCTCGTAACAGAACAGTGCTGAGCTGAGTGGGAGAGTGAGAGCCGGGTGGAAGATACTTTTGATTTGCTCGCATCATTACGCACTCTTTCTGCTGCTAAAAGATTGTGGGATAACGAATTATGCCTAAGTTGTCTTGAACCACAATATTGTCTTTCGGAAGAAACAAACTACGGATTTCAAAAACCATATTAGAAAACGACAGGGCTCAGCGATGGGTTGGCAAAACGTTAACAAAGGGTTCGTTTAATCTCAAAGCAATTCTCTGTGTTCTGGATAAGGAGACATTTTTTATCAGTTATATGCAATACTTAACCACGGATGTCCAAGACATTTAAAAAATCAAATACTTGGTATTTTAATAAAATATAAGCAATATTTTGATGAATATATGTAGTGCTATCTATACTGAATCAATATAGGTTTTTAAAATATCGAATTCGAGTGTATATAAGGAAAAAATATTTTTTTCAAAAACACCCAGTATTTCTGGGACATATTAATGATTTATTTACGCGGTATTCAAACGTTTAAATAAGCAATCGATTGTTACTGAATACACTTATAATAAGTGACGATATGCAATTTACCGTAAACTTATCAATCTAAATGACTAAAAATGTTCTACACTGTAATTCACTCAATTATTATAATGACATTCCACCAAGTATTGACAGTGAACACCTTAAAAGTGATAATAAATTATATTTATAAATATGTCATTACAACAATATTTCAAAATCACGTGACATAAGGGCGACATTTTGTATCTATATAACACAGTATCACTGGGCGAACAAATGCTTTCGAGTATATTTTTTTTGTTCTCCATTGACGTGCGTGTGCCCTAATTAAACGAAATGAAAGAGGAGAATGCGAGGACTGGGGGGGGGGTATGCTACATTAATTTTACGCGTAGGAATTTTTAGTGTAACGACTCAATTGAAAAGAAGAAATAAAATCTGGAAAAGTGTGCAAAGAACGTGGCCAATTAGTGGACGCAATAATATGCCTTTGATTAAGCTCAGAACGAATTCTTATGGAAATTTTACTGCCATCTCGGAATGAAATTACTTTTTACAAGGCAATCATAATAAACAAATAAATGAATGAGTGAAGGGAGTAATATTGTGTTACGATGTGTTGTTCTTGATTTTTTTTTTGTTTTAAGGTTATATAATTTAAAAAAATGTTTTTCAAATTGCTGAACAATCAAACAGGGAAAAAATAACAGCGAACGTAATTTAATTTATTCATGTTACATCAAATAAATTTGTTGAATTCTTATTTGAAGACTTTTTCATACTTATTTTATAGACCGATGTTGTTTGATGTAGCTTCAATATCAAAATTATTTTAATAAAAACAATATTCCTTTGTACTTTATTCTACTTTATTAATTACGCCAGGACTGGTTTCGCTAAATGCTCGCAGTTGATAATGCTCGCAATGAGTGAAACCGGTCCTGACGTAATTAATAAAGTGGAATGAAGTACAAAGGATTATTGTTTTTATTAATATAATGCCTTTCCACCAAGTATTGACAGTGAACACCCTAAAAGTGATCTAAATTATTGAATTATATTATATTTTTAATGATGTTATTATGTGTATCGAAAAATAGACAGAAAAACAACAATGCTTCAACACGCTAAAAGTTCTATTGTTTCTATTTGGTCCATCAAATATAACAAATATTTAGTTCTTCACACGAAAAGACAGACTTTCAGTTGACTTGGTGGCGATTGACGCAGTGTACCGGAAGACAAGGAAATCCTCACTATGCTGGGTAAAATGATACTACATCACCATTTAAATTCAAGATTAAACCAATGTAGAAAATTGCATTAGAAAGATAGAGCAAATAATCGTGATTTATATTTTTTTTGTAATTATATCTATGTATTTCTAATGTAGCGCATATAAATAATTAATTTTATTGAAACAGAAGATGTCTAACGAAAATTGATTGTTACATAGTTGCACGACTTCTCAATTTCAAGAGAGGAAATATAAAAAATAGAACTACAGGGTAATGACATTACAATAAATATTTAGTCGTTTTTACAATGCTTCATTTTTAAGAACGTATGGATAAAAGAGAAACTGAGATATTGCAGGCAATCGTGCGTTAAAGTAAAAATCTATAAATCGCCAGAAAAAGCAATTTATGACACTGTCCAGACTGGGATTTAAATCCGTGATCAATGTAACCGTAGCAAACAACATTGACTACTTGACTATATCGACTTTGGAAAGGAAAAAGGACGTAACCCACAGTTTTTTCAAAACAGCTTTTTTCAATAATAACAATGTATCCAACTTGATACACGTTCTATCAAAAGGATTTAAGCTGCAAATGCCGAATTAGTATCTAAATTTAGCTTTTAAGTTTGATAAAATATTAGCTTGTGAAAATTGAAAACCAAGAAAAAAGTCTGAAATAAAAGTTTTCATTTTTAAATTTTAAAAATGAATATAAGATTATGTCAATCAGCTTAGAAGTCTCCGTGCACTTGCATGTGTATATTTCGTAATTTGCATATGCCCTAAAATCATCAAATCAAGTTTTTTGTGCCTCCTGTAAAATTTGCTATGTGTGGGCTACGTCCTTTTTTATTTCCACAGTTGATATGTCCGGCATAATAACAATGTTCAAATAAAACACAAAAATTATACTCATACAACATGTCAATGATTCATTTTTTATTCCGAGTGCTTGGATGAGAAAAAAAAAGTATTTATGATAAACACTTCGCTTCAGTAATGCATTGCTATCGTTAATGACGTCGTTACACATTTGATGATGCAATTATGACATTACATATAAACTGCAAGTGTGATGCACCGAGTCTACAATTAAAATAACTGCATAAGATTTAAAATCCTTCTATCCGTATGTATGGTGCTTCATTATGAATAGAGATTTTTTTTAAATTGGTGCTCAAACCAACGACGAAATGTTTTTGGATTAAAGATAAAAATAAATAATTACTTTAAGTCATGTTCTCTTAAGGTGCAGAACATATTGAAAAAATAAACTTATTGTGATAAAAAACATGGGATAAACACGCCTCAACATATTGATTGTTTTGTAAGTAATTTAAAAAATGAAATTTGATTCGTATGTATTATAGTATAATTTAAATAGTTAATTTTGTCGCCTGCGGTGGCTCAGTTGGTAAGAGCTTGCTCTACCAATCACGCAGGTCTGGGTTCAATTCCCGGTAAGATCACAGTGAATTTGAGAATTATTCAATTCAAAGTTGTGATCAAAGACTGGGTGTTTGTGATGACAATTCACATTAATTCCTCTCCTCCCATCCTTCTGATCCTTTAATAACTGGGTGTAGCAATAGCGATTAGTTAACCTCTAGACCTGTTCTAGCCTTAGACTTTTTTCTCTACTACTCACTTTGAAAAAAAGTGAGTAACAAGCAGTTCTCGTAGAAAAAACTTCTGTTGAGATACCTATATTACATATGCTCCACATTGGGAGCGGACATGGATAAATGAAATAAGATTAAATACATAGTTAATATTTTGATGAAATCAAAATTTTTCCATCATATGACACAACTAGCTACAACGAAATCAATTTAAATTATTGTCGATTGATTAAGTAAGTGGCTACTGAGTTTTGACGTATAAATTATTAATCAAATATTACCGTGTAAAACACAAATCCCATAAAAAGTATCGAAAAAATGAAAGAAAAATTATCAATAATATTATATTTTATATGTAAAAATACGAATTTATCGAAATTATTCTCTCGTAACTGTTATCAGTCATATACATATATAAAAGTATTTAATGTTTTAAAACACATGTTAATAAGGACTAGTTGTAAGGCAATTACTTTTTTTTATTGTTGGGGGAAAATATGAGAGGCGGATTAAGCAGACGAGAGGCACTAGGCGCAATAAAATTTGGGAGCCCTGTTTTCCGGATTATATAACAACATCAGAAAATTTCATGTAAAATAGTAAAAATATATTCCAATTTCAATAAAAAGTATATAAGTTATATGGTATAAGCTATTTTTGAGGCCCGAAGCGTGCGCCTCATTCGCTTATAGGGTAATCCGCCACTGAGAGGAATACACATAAAAATGGTATTGTTTTTGTACTTTTTTCCTTAAAATTATCAAGCCTGTATTTGTGTAATATTTTTTTATAAACTGAATCAATGATTATCTTAATTATAGTTACAATATTGATATCTAAAAAAGGTAAATTAAATAATTGTAAAAACATATGTAGAAATTCGCATTATAGTTAGATGATAATGAACGATAATGCAGGCAGGGAGTTGCATGTCGTATATAACAGGTATCTGTTAATTAAAAGCTTCCCGTAAACACTCGAGAGGTGTCGCTAAGTTCACCTTAATTAATAAATTCACACATCATTATGGCACTTCACACCTTCATCAAATATAAGAGGGTTCGGGTTGCAAGCTTAAAGCTCCAGTGGCGTCACGCTACTAACAACGCGAAAGCTATATTTGAAATTGATAAAAAAGCGAGTTTATTTCGATTTATAATGTCAATAGTTTTAACTAAATTGTTGAGTATTTTTTATTTAATGTGATCGAATTTCATAATACAAATTTGACAGATTAACACTCTGACATATGGTTCGTAATTAAATTATTCCGATATCTACAATAACTAAATCATTGATTTTTTTAAGTGCCTGTTTTTGGTTTAGAAAAATTGTACGCATTCAAGAAAATAAGAGCTTATACAAAAACCGACGTACAAACAGGATTTCAAAGTTTCACGAAAACGGTAAAAAAAACTAAACTTTATTTTACACAATGTAATAATAAGCTTTTGAAGTTTACAATTTTTTTATACATACCCCGTGTACTTGAAATATGTTCAAGCTAAACCAAAATATAATATACGTAATGAATTCATTTATGTTTACTGACAATTAAAATACACATTTAGCTTCGTTTAAATTATAACCAAGTTGTTTTCAAGTCGAAATATTTTTTTTTTTTTAAAATATATTAATTCATATATTTGAAACAGGGTTTTTTTTATCCATGTTTGCTCCCAATGTGGGGTATATATCCTCCTAATGGAGGTATCTCAATCAGGTAAGTTTTTCTGCGAGAACTGTTTGTTACTCAGTTGCACAACCTCTCTTTTGTTTCAAAGATAATAGTAGGGTAAGGAAGATAAGGCTAGAGTAGGACTAGTGGTTAACTACGCTACTCCTAGTTATTGAAGGGTGGGAGGAAATTTTGTTGGATCCTATGGGGCAGCGGTTAGCGCTGTTGATTTCAGTGCCGAATCTTACGGGTTTGCGTCTCAGTACGAACAGCATTTTTCGACCGAGCTTTTTTCGAAGGTATTTGTGTTTGTGATGAAACAAGGTATCCAAGTTTAAAATATCGGCTTTCGAATTTAGCTTAAGAACCGACAAGCTTTAAAATAAAAATCATCGCAGTACTTGTTACGTCTCTTCACGCCTGTAACATGTGAAGATATAATATATAAGGAAAACTCATTAGTTCAGTTAATACTTACTATACGTCAGGCTTGAATAACTTGCAGATGATTTTTTTTAATACGTAAAAATCTATTATTATTATCGATTCTAAAACATCGATTATAACAATAAAAAAAATACACGTCCGCAACTACGCTGTGAAGTCCAGTTTAACAACAAAGCTATGTAATTTAAGTAATATACTAAAGAGTATAGAAGGCCGTAAAAAATTTAATCTCTAGAATTCGTTCTGTAATATTTTAAATATCCAAGGAATTAAAATATGTATCATCAGCCGAATAAGTCCAAATATTTAATTGTCATTGCAGGTGCTAAAACATTTTACTATGTAAAAAATAATCTATTTGTTGGTCAACTATCCATTTCTTGGTCTCATTATTTTTAACTTTTCTTAATATCTGCATTGAAAATATGTATAAATATTTTCACTCTCAGACATATAACAGTTAATAATAAATTGAATATTTCAATATCTACACCACTGGAAAATCGTATCAAAGAAAATTAAATATTCCATTGGAGTGCAATCAGTAAAGAGTGACTATTATATTATTTATATAGAAAAATTCTCGATGGCATTTTTAATGAACATTTCTCCGGCGGAAATAAAATATAATATTGTAGGGACCACATTTTCCAATGCGTCTTTCCTGAAATTATAACACTTAATATGCTAAAGTTATATCAATACCTCTTAAGTTATCACTTTAATTTTTAATTCTCAAAAATACAGAATAATAATATTTTCGATGGATTTGGCGGTGACTTGGTGGAATTTCATTATTGGTACAACATTACATTTGATAACTTTGTTATTCCACTTGTGTTAAAAAAATTTACATGTTTTTCTTCCCTTAGCGAAGCATTATTAGACATTTCATAGCAACGCCTATGTAAAAGCGTACAGGACAGCGTCCCGTCACGTCAGTGGTTATGGAGAGACGTTTGAATCTGGCTGGGTCACTTGCTGCGGATGCCTCCGGAAAGCCTCAATTCTACCTGCCTCTTCTTTCAACCGGTGGGATTCCGGCGCCCCGGACGTCCTTCGGGTACTATCCATAGGATGTACTCGGCGGAACTGAGGGATGCTGGCATGTCATGGAAGAAAGCAAAGCAATTGGCAGGAGACAGGGAAACATGGAGGTGCCGCGTGGCAGCCATATGCTCCACATAAGGAGCAAATACGGCCAAAGAAGAAAATAAGAAGAATGTAAAAACTAAAAATTTGAGTAAAATCATTGATTTTGGAGACCATAATACATCAAATACACATACATACATCCAATATAATATTAAAGTTTTTGCAATCACTAACAACCGGTTTTTTATACAATTAACAATTTAGGAAAACTTTTATTCAAAATTAAAATTAAGTTCGAATCATTTTTTCAGAGCGGCATCTATCACCTTACCTGTCAAGAATATCAAGCTGATTATGTTGGGCAGACAGGTAGAAACTTTAAATAACACGTAAGATGTTTTAATCGCTTAAATTGAATAACTTTGATTTTGAAAATTAATTAAGTCGTTATTAGTAAAGACACATTATTAAATAACATTTTAAATGTGATAAGCGGATCACCACTGATGAATTTATTTACATTGGGATTTACCGAACTTAATGTGAATAATTTATTTGTATCAAAGTTTGTAACATATTTTTCCATGATTTTTTATAGTTGATTTTATAAGCTAGAAATTACAATCAATTTTTTCGTTTATTAATAAAAAATATGATGTTATGTTTGATGACTTCTCAAAGTGGCAAAACACGTGTCACTTTTTGTAACACAACAATGAATAGTGCTTTTTAGAAATACCGCAACAGTTAATTAAAAAAGCACAATTTTAAAATCGACAAGATTCACCCTCCAAGAACGAGCGTGACCATATGGTCACAGTAAAAACCGTTGTCTATTAATTCCACTATTCATCCTTTTCTTCCTGAATATCGTTGCTTTTACTCATATTTGGTTAAGAAGGGTACAGACTTGAGTTAGTCATCAGCCGCGAGGACAGAAACGGCCACCAAAAGCACATACGAATTTTTGAATTTCCGTTTTTTTAATAGACTTTTTGAAACTGTTAGTTTTTTTTTTATCAAAACATCAAATTATTTACAGTTCTTTTGCTAAAATATTTGTATCGAAATTATGTTGATCTAAAGAGGTTAAATTATAAATGTTTTTAAAAATTTCACATTTAGCTATATTTCAACCCCAAATTTTTGCATCCTCTTACGATCACTTTTGTCCTTACTACTGTCCGTACACAATATTACACGGTAATAAAAGGATGAGCATGATCATATAGCCACGCGGGATTTCTATACAACGACTTTGCGTTTTTTTTTTCAAATTTTTGTTAGGAATAAAAGTTATTCGTGACATATGGCTTAAAAAATATTCGTTTTATCGAAAAAAAGTTCTCGTCTCTGGAGGGTTTAAAATCTATATAAAGTCCAATAGTGTTTTAGTTTTTATGGGTTTCAGGCATGTAAAAATATGCTCTGTAAAACCTTACACTGGAGTCCGTTATTTTTTTGCTACTCTATAGAAACATAAATTTGGATCCGTATGCAAAACAGAACAATAATATTTTTCGTGTAAAAAAATAAAAAGGGAAACTTACCTACGCGTATCCAGTATTTTAAGACATGATGTATGGTTTTTCGTAAAAAACCCATTGCAGACAAAAACAAGCTACCAAAATAAAAAATAAAAACTTCTAAAATCTTCAGGGCTTTTCACAATAAGCTTTATTCTATGTGTGTTTTCCTTCAAAGAAAACGTCGGGGTGGGTTAAAATGCGGTGAGGGTGTGGGGGTGGAATTAGGAGGCTCATCAGTATGCGATGAGTGGGGACACATTTGTTTTATGTTTGCCGCCACTTGTGTTTGCTCACTGAGGAAAGGATGGGGGGTGAAGTCAGTGGAGTCGAAAGGATCTTCGTTAAATATGACAAAATATAATATACATATAAATAAACGTTTTTTTATCACTGCAGTCAGTATAATATACGGATTGAACAAGCCCAATGTTTTGACTTGTTTCTTTTTTCAACATACATAAAAAATAATCAATAAATTTCGATTTACATTAAATTACTATAACAATGTGCATACATTGGTTTTAGAGGCAACCAAATCATTACTTTTTAATAGTGACAGTTAAGTGATAAAAATATACGTAAGTAATAATAAAAGTTTTTCATATCTGTATAGTGCAATAATCAATAATAAGTAAAAAAGTATACGTTTGGGATTTATTTTAATTGGTATGAGAATTTATGTTTATAACATTGTTGTTTTGATCTTCAAAATGTATCTTATTTCTCTCCGTGCTAAATGTGAAAAAAAAATATGTCTACGTTATCGAAAACAAAAGAAGTAGAGAAGTCTGAAAATGCTTCTCAAACATACATTATACTTGTTTGACATAATAACTCAACCAGTGAAATAACTAAGTAATCAATGTTTCCAGAGTTACAAGATTCACAGACTGTTATATAATCAAAAAACTAGTTCACACAAAGTAAAAAATATGGCTTTGTAACATTTTTTTATAGAGAGACACGTCACTGGCTTAGGGTGCGGACCCTGGCCTGCAGATTGACGGCACTTGCAATAAAGGAGATGATGCTTGCTTTACGTACTTCCTTAATAGGGGACCAAACTTACCTACTCCAACAAAGGTCACTAAGTAATATAATCGTCTTAAAATCACACAGGCGGATTTTTAATCAATTTGGATGAAAAGGGAACTTCGATTTTGATGACTTGGGGTCATTTGCAATATTACGCCATAGTTATTTATTTTTAAAACAATTTATTCTTAAAATTTAAATGGTATGAAAACAAAAGAATAAAAAACTAATTCATTAAAAAAATCATTACAAAAACACCTGCGGTCCACATACCACGTAAAAGAATGGTATATAAACGGTTTATTATAAAAATAAGTAGATTTGGTATTTTTTCAAATTATAAATACTTACACCTGATATTTTTTTTTTTTTTTTTGCAACGAACGGTACACCTAGCCTTACTTCACGGCGTACTGCTGTACCGCACTACAGCGGTGGTGGAGTACGGATCTAGATCTCAAATAATAAATTAAGAAAACGATAAAATTAGCAATTGACATTATTAATAATTGATCCAAGAACTAGATTTGATATGAGAAGTTAAAAACTTACTAGATTTTAAAGGCATTCATATTTTTCTATTTGTGAGAAATTTATTTATGTCACTAATTTGATTGCAAATCAATCGTTCTTTTAAAGTTTTAGAGGAATTCGCTGATGACTAAAAGTATTTATATGGATTTTATATATATTTCTATAGGGACTTAAGTAATACAACCCTTTGCCTGAAAAGCAAAGAAATACTATGAAAATCAATAAATATTCTTTGGAGAAACTTTTATATATATATCTTTATATGCTTACAATTATTAATATATTTATGCCAATTATTTAGTATTTATTAAAACATTACCTAAAAATAATGGGAAATTTTATGTTATCCAAATGTCATTTTACCAAGGAAGCACAGTAGTCTCGTTTATCTATGAATATTATATCACAGATATTTTTATAAATATGAATTCTATCATACCCAAAAACAAACCAGTGAAAAATATTTAAGAAGTAAAACGCAAATACAAAATTAATGATACTATGTCAACAATGTTATTTTAAAATCAGTCTTCGAGTTTTGACTCAAAATACAATATTTTGAAGTTCTGTTTTATTCAATTAATTTAACATAATAAAAATAAAAATTGTTTCTATTTAATGATAGTCAATTGAATACAAGAATTACATTTGTTTTTCCTGAAATAGAGTTCCAAAGATACTTAAAAGTGAAGAGATGAATTAAATTTATATTTGAGAGCGCCAAAAGCGACGGCCCGTAAAAATTGCAAGCGGCAGTACTCCATTTCATTTGTATACTAACAATGCACTGATTGTATGCACAAGTCTACCAAAAATCTATGAAGAGAGAGGAACACTCTTAAGATGAACCGTTTAGAAGTTGATGTTTCAAAACTGATTGCTGCAAAATATTGAAAAAAAATGAAATAATGTAATTATGATCTTACATACTTTAAATGAAACAGAAACGGCTTATTCTAATATATGACGATATGGCTAGTTATTAACTTAACATACATATAATATCGGACATGACATATCAAAGATGACCTAAAAATTTATACTGTTATTATTTCTGAAATTCGGTAATTAGTAAGAATTGAAGTGATTATAAGACGATTTCAATCTCGTTTTAGTTGAAAGTGATTTAAGTATAAATGATGCATAATTTTTTAACAGAGAAAAATAAAAATTTTAAAGCTCAGTGAACTATCAAAGTATTTATCAAGTGGTAAATATTTTGCAAGTATAACTAATTAATCTATATATTAATAGTCGTTAATGTCCGTCCGTCTGAATGATTGTCCGCGATTTTCCCTCCCCCTCCTCCGCCCCAGCCCCGCTGTCGCCATTTTTTTATTCATACCAAATACATACTTTTTTCGTTTGTATATGGTCGCGATTTCACCTTTTCGATGACGTCAAGAAAGACGGTCCTCCCCCCCCCCCATCCTGCCCCGCTGTCTTCATTAATTCATTTCTTCATTTTTCTCTGACGTCTATGTGTGAATTTTTGAAGTCAAACAAAATTATCGTACTAATCAAAAATATTCTTTCAAGCTGTGGGATTCGATACCATGCCCCAATTTTCATGCGCGACGTTCGGACAGCTTACACACTGATCTACGAATCCACTTGAGAAAAGCGATATAAAAACTTTATATAATTTAAATAATACAAAGCAAAAAATAAAAACGCGTTTTTAGTGAACTAATAATGACATCTGTGGGTGAAATCTTGCACTAAACGATTTTGAATTCCAAGATTTCCACCTGCAGGGTTGTGAACGGCTATATAGGGCTGCTCAATTATATATAATAATTTAATTAACTATTTATTTATATATATACGAAAAATGGTTGTTAGCAAACTTAAACATTATTCCAAAAATTAAATAATTTACGAGGTCTATTTCTGCTAATAGGAAAAATAATTGTGAGCAAACTTAAACATTATTCCAAAAATTAAGTAATTTACAAGGACTATTTTTGCTACTATGAAAAATAATTGTTAGCAAACTTAAAAATTATACCAAAAATAAAATAATTAACGAAATTTCTGCTTCTAAGAAAAATGGTTGTTAGCAAACTTAAACATTATTCCAAATATTAAATAATTTACGAAATTTCCGCTAATACGAAAAATAGTTGTTAGCAAACTTAAACATTGTTCCAAAAATTAAGTAATTTACAAGGACTATTTTTGCTACTATGAAAAATGGTTGTTAGCAAACTTAAACATTATTCCAAAAATTAAATAATTTACGAGGTCTATTTCTGCTAATAGGAAAAATAATTGTTAGCAAACTTAAACATTATTCCAAAAATTAAGTAATTTACAAGGACTATTTTTGCTACTATGAAAAATAATTGTTAGCAAACCTAAAAATTATACCAAAAATAAAATAATTAACGAAATTTCTGCTTCTAAGAAAAATGGTTGTTAGCAAACTTAAACATTATTCCAAATATTAAATAATTTACGAAATTTCCGCTAATACGAAAAATAGTTGTTAGCAAACTTAAACATTGTTCCAAAAATTAAGTAATTTACAAGGACTATTTTTGCTACTATGAAAAATGGTTGTTAGCAAACTTAAACATTATTCCAAAAATTAAATAATTTACGAGGTCTATTTCTGCTAATAGGAAAAATAATTGTTAGCAAACTTAAAAATTATTCCAAAAATTAAGTAATTTACAAGGACTATTTTTGCTACTATGAAAAATGGTTGTTAGCAAATTTAAACATTATTCCAAAAATTAAATAATTTACGAGGTCTATTTCTGCTAATAGGAAAAATAATTGTTAGCAAACTTAAACATTATTCCAAAAATTAAGTAATTTACAAGGACTATTTTTGCTACTATGAAAAATAATTGTTAGCAAACTTAAAAATTATACCAAAAATAAAATAATTAACGAAATTTCTGCTTCTAAGAAAAATGGTTGTTAGCAAACATAAACATTATTCCAAAAATTAAATAATTTACAAAATTTCTGCTTCTAGGAAAAATGGTTGTTAGCAAACTTAAACATTATTCCAAAAATTCAATAACTTACGAAATTTCTGCTATTACGAAAAATAGTTGTTAGCAAACTAGAACATTATTCCAAAAATAAATAATTTACAATTTAAATACTGCAGGGCAGGGCTGTCGATATACGCCCCGAGATATTTCTTTTACTATCAGAATTTCTGGATTATTCAATAAATAGGTTAGTAATTTATTTTTCACGCCAGTAACTTTTCTGACTACTTAAAAATGCAACAAAAATCCCTCCGTTGAGGTCAACGGGCTTACAGCTAGTTTAGTATTAATTATTTAAGGATTAGGCAATGCAAAAAGTTTTTGAAAATTTGTTCAGCAATTTGCAAAATGAATAAAAACTGATGAAATGAAAAACATTAACATACTATAAATGCAATTATTTTTCTGTAAGTAAAGTTTTTAAAGCCTTTATAATGTTAACCGGTAGACTAAATTATATTACGTATTCAACAGACAAAAATATAATAGGTAGGTTAGTGAAGTTTGAAAAAAGCAGAGTAGTATTAATAGTCGGGAATGAATTTGTGAAAATTCATTTTCAAAGACAAATTAAAACAGATCATTTTGCTATTTAACATGTTACATAACCAGTGGAATAGAAATTTTAACATAATAATTAATATTTCTGTAGGTTACAAATACGTAAAATAATTTCAAAGGATAAAGACTTTTTTGGATGAAGCGGCCCTCAAATATACAAAAATACATTGTTATTTGTATACAAGAGTGGTAACGTATATTATAATACGTAGAAATTTAACTTTAGATTCGTCGCATTGCCAAATTTGAAATTCCACACACTTTGCAATGCAAATATGTGGCGCAGACGGAAAAAAAATAATTATTTTCCATCGTACGCTGTCGACTGTCATCCTTTAAAAGTCATTTCGATATAAATATATGCTATTTTTTCTTCAAGTGCCTCCCTTAATACTAGCTTCTCAAGCTGTATATCACTAAAGCACGATTGGGTAAACTAGTGTTGAATGTATAATATGACATAACAAAGCATTACTGATCAAATAAAACACTCTTTTGTACTAATTTCACATTTATTAATTAGAGTCACGTTCAAAAGCATTTTCAACCAAGTAAGACTAATAAGAGTGTAATAAATAATTGATCATATAAATGAGGAGCGAACATTAAGAAAGTGATTTGTCACAAATTTAAAAAAATGCTTTTATGGTAGTCGACAGTAAAATATAAAAATGGAAATCACAATAAGTGTTTAAAAAAGGTTTTTTCCGATAAAAAAGAAATCATAATGTTGACATATTCATGCAAACCGTGATTTATCCAACACTCAAATCATTAGTTCCCAAGCTCTGTATTTGTGTGACAAACCACTTTTTGAATGTTTACTCCTCAATTAAGAAATATTTTGTGGATACGCCAGTAATGATCATAATAAATAAATATGGACATAATATAAAACCAATCCATCTAGTATTGCTAGTGAACACATTTTAGCTTTATTGTTAATCATTAAAAGCAAGTAAAAGTATTGAATGAAAAGAAAGGGTAACTTTTAAGGTGTTCACTGTGAATACTTGGTGTAAAGGCATTATATTAATAAAAACACAGTATTCTTTTTTACTTTATGTCAGGACTGTTTTTTTTTCATTGAGAGAATTGTCAACTAATAAGAAATATAAACAGTGTTGTTTATACAAATAGCAGATTGAAATGAAAATGTAAAAACAACAATTGACATTGAAAAAAAAATCAATGTGGAATAAAGTACAAAAGGAAGGATGTTTAATGTTAAATTCACACCAATATAATAAATTCTCTATGGTGCTTTGCCAATTCACCATATTTATATCTTTGCGTAAGTATGACATAAATCTTAAGAAACAATAATATAAATTTTAATAAAAGAATAATGAATTTTATTACTTGTCATTTTCAAATAACGTATAGTTTAAAATTAAATAGCCTTAAGAGTAATCTTCTGCTGAGCACAATTATTTTGACGTGATAGAAAAACGATGTAGAACAAGTGGCTTGTGTTGTTTTCGGCATATTTGGGTAGGCCATCATTGCTGTCAAGTAAATATAAAAAAATGTTGGTATGAGGTGATAGGGAGACACATCTTTTAATGACGGCAGCTGGGATCAACGACACATTTAGATATTCTTTATTCTACATAAGTCTAGAGATTGTTTCATCACTATACATAAATTTATGTATGTTTGACGATTTAATGCTCGTTGTATCACTTATTTCAAAAACGAAGCACAAAAAATAAATTATACTGTAAAAATTTCTGTGATTATAATAATTTTAGAATAAATTGTTTGTGACCAATTTAACATAATTGTTCTTTCGTAAGTTTTCAAATCGTTTATTTATTTGTAAGAGGTAATACAGGTTTTAAAATTCATATTTATCATTATCTATAAATTTTTATTACAAATTGTTTGTTACACCCTAATAATTTTACTATGTTTTGTAAAAATAGCATTGTAATATTGTATATTTTTATTAGTTGATAATGCTTATCATGAGCGAAATTGGTTCGGATCATATACAATTAAAGTGAAATAAGTACAAAAAAGTGTTTTACTTTTGGAATATAATGCCTTTTCACCAAATGTTGACTGTGAAGCTGTAGTATTCTTAAAATAAATGACTTACTTATTGAAACACATAATAAATTTTGAAATCATGTTTTGAACGTTTTTGGAAAAAGTGCTGTTCGTACTGGGGTATCGAGCCCGTGAGATCCGTCACGGTAGCTATCGACGTTGACTTCTGCCCCACGAGCTGGACGATACATGTTGTTAAATGACGTGTCGAAAAGTATTTTAATTAAACGTGAATTATTGTACTCACCAAAATTCGGGAAATACTAAACTATTTTGATTGTTTATAGACATATCCGGTAGTTAAGTGCTAATAAGTAAAATCATATACATAATTAAAGTGCTACAACAATAAATTAAATAAGACGAATTCATAAGAAACTATTTCTATAGTATAAAATTTATTTGTTTTCAAAATATTTATGTTAATATTTTTATCGCAGATCTCATGCTATCGAAAACTTTGTCTTGTCATTTCATAGCATTGTCGATTAACCAGAATTTTAAAAAAGTATTTGTTTTATTTGATATACAAATGAATCAAATTATTTTTTATTATTATACTCAAACAAAACCGTTTAATTGTCGGGAGTGATTACTAAAAGTTGAAATATTTATTTATATTATTCAATTGCGATAAAAAATAAAATTCCATTATCAACGTAAATTATTGAAAACTCGCATAAATTTAATCCAACCGTTGAATCTTCCAGCGTTGCATTTAGCTGACAAAAAGACGTAGCCTCCTGAAAATTTGGGGGTTCCCGGCGTCCACAGACGGTTTTCTTCTTAGAACAATGCAAGACAGGCGGGAAAGGATTTATTCGGGGGCCGCTGATTCCGGTCTCATTAAAGCGCGGAAGAGAACCCGAAACGTCTGGCTGACAGACTGACAAAAAACCGGTTTTCTACCATTTTGGCGTTTTATTGTTTCTTATTATGTAGCATGTGGTAAGAGAAGACAGTGGATGGATTAATGAAGTAGCTTAGCTATATAATCTATGGCACAATTTAATGCTTGACTAATACACATATAAGATAATAAATATAGATAATTTATGATTCAATTTATTAGTCATCTAGTTTATTTCGCATTTTCAATTGATTAACAACAGTCTTTCCTAATTGTTTTTATGTTATATTGACTAAGAGTGCTTGATGGAAATTCGATATCAAATTTTAATCGTAGATAGTTTTTTTACTTCCATATTATATTATATCAGAATATTTGGACATTCAAGTGCAATCAGTTTATCTGTATAATAACCTTAATTGGGCCTCTGAGAGGTGAAATGACCCAACTTGTAAAATGGAAAAAAAAATCTTTGACTTTTAAGTACAATCACGTCTTTATTTGGTGTTTTAGTGGATTAAATATTTTTATTTTACAGATATAATACTGTTGCATTGTGTATTAACTGAGGTAACTTCACTTTTACGATAATTAAAGATGTGTAGAATATTACAACGCAACTATCATACTTTTGTTCTAAAATACCACTTGACTCACTTCACCTTTAATAGGTCCAATTCCAATACACATTGATTAAGCTTTAAATAAATAAACTAAAAATTATCCAATCGTTGGACTTCCTTTTATTTTCAATAATACAGGAGAATTTTGCATTTATTGCCAAATTAAAATATGTCTTGAGTATAATCACAGAAAAATATTATAATACATTTATATTTAAATAGTTGAAAAAATGTATTTTTAAACCTGTAAACATATTTATTCTAAGTTATTGTAATTATACTGTAATAATATTTGCAAACTTTCTTTCCAGATTCGACAAAAAGCCAAAGCATAAATTTAAACTGTTATTTGTAAAAAATATCATGTAATACATATTAGGCCTTGTATTGCGTATGCAAATTGTGAGTATGGAAATTCAATCATTGACTTTTTTGTATGGCGTAGAAATATTATCGTCAGAATTTAAAAACTTAGTAAAACACAGAAATAAGATACGTAAAATAATTAAAACTGCTTGAAGTGTGACTGTCACAATTAAATAAGTTGACTTAACAGTGTCACACTATAAAACCATATGTAGGGCTCAGTCTATCAACTGAGTTGGTAGAAATAATAATTTCCAACTTATACGTATGATTTTCACGTGTCTATGGTTGAACTTTCGGAATTATTTCCTGAAAAAGCTTTGCTTTTTGCGCTGCTTCTTAAAATATCACGTCAGTAATAATTATGAAAGCTTTCGTAAGGTCGTTTTTTTGGCAGTGGGTTAAAGCTCGGAGATCGGAGACTGCCGTGAGTGTGGCTGCAATTAAAATTTCGGCTTACTCACTAAAGACTCACCCGTCGACTTTGTGTGGAAGTTCTACATCCATACTTACTTTCGATTCTGCTTTCTCATATATCATGCATAATGAAATTATTATAATACGAAGTCATGTGAATGTTTTGTTAAATCGCAAAATAATATTTTCTAGTACTAATAAAGAATTCTATATTGAAATAAAAGTTACTTTCTCTAGTTTTTTTTGTAAAATAAGTAATCAACAAAATAAAATACTATTTTAAACTATTTCTAGATTTATTTAAGAACCTAAGGTCCGCTTTATCTCGCCACGAGAATTTTCATCGTATATCAATTTATATTAATACAGAGCTTTTTATACTAAGCAATCTTAATAAAGGTGTAATGAGAACCTTTGAATAAGTGACAATACACTGACTTGAATTAAAATGTTTAAATCCTTTAATAAATTGAATAATCATCATCTACAGTTTATCATCATTTGCTCTCAGACTCGTGATACCAAATACTCAAATGAAATAAAATAATATGAACAAGAGCCACTTTCCATGACAACAGAATCTTTATAGTTTATTGTAGTCAGAAAAAAAATAAACATACTATTTTAAATACAAGAAAAAATATTAAAATTTGGACCATTCAGTTCGCTTGTTTCATTTATAAACTGTTTAATTGATTGGTATACAAATTTTCAATGCAGTTTTACTGAAAAGAAAGTGGTATTTTTTTTATTTAAATAACATAATATTTGTACAGTTTCTAGTGAATAAATGATGACGCTTGTGTGGTTGAGTGGTCAACGTCGTTGGCTACCGCTACGGAGGTCACGGGTTCGAATCCCAGTACGGGCAGTTTTATAAATTGATTTTTCTATCGAATTATAAATTTCTGTTCAAAGGCACGAATATATGTGATGTCTTGAATTCCCTCCTCCCACCCATCCTATCCTATGTACGGGGGGCGTATCGAGAGCGATAAGCTAACCACTAGTCCTGTCCTAGGTCTTTCCTTCTATTCTTATTCTCTTTGGATAAATAGAGGTTGATCATCTGAGTAACAAGCAGTTTTAGTAGAAACATATCTGTTGAGATAAACTCCACTAGAAGTCCATATGCTCCACATTGGGAACGGACATGGTAAAAAAATGATGAATATTCATTCATATTTATCAAATATTTTATTTCTATTCAAGTCAGTTGTAAAAAAATATATCTTATTTGCATGCATTCAATACTTGTACAAGACATTGACAGTACGATTCGAAGAATTTCATTTTACATAACTCCCGGCTGCGATTTTGCATTGCTTGTTCGATAGTATAGCGATAACTCGTAGAGTCTTTGTCTCAACGAGTTGTACACAATCTTCCATACGTCTGCAGTACATGAAGTACATCTCATCTCATCTGCTACGACACAATTGTCTACGACTCTACAGTATATTGTTATTAGCCGAGGTGGTCGGTGGGCTTACGTGAGTCGCTACGATTCTACGCTTCTACGAATTTACTTCTCCACGTTTCTTCGACAGGGGTGGATAACCTGCTACTGATGCAACATTCATAAAATAATAATGAAAGAATTATCGAAAAAATCTCCTATTATGAAATAACTAAAAGGCATATTTTGATCAACGTAATAAACTACTTTAGTTTTACAAATATTTTTAGAACCAAAATACTTTGACATGTTTTCACCTTATTACAACGGAGTTCTACCGAGTAAATTTTAATTTAATACGTTGATCAGTCTAGCTATATTATGAATTTTGAACGAAAAAAAAATATATATCTAGCAAATAATCGAATTGGGATTTCCAGAAACATACATAATTAATTAATAATCATATTGTTAATGATAAGTCTTGAAAATATATTGACGCAAATACGGTCGTATAGATTATAAGGTGAAAAAGTATTTTAGTTCTACACGTATTATTTTGAATGGTCGATAGTTAATCCAGCTTACACCCTCACCTATGTTGAATTAAGCTTACATCGACTAAGCTATATGGTCTGGCCTAAAAAGGATAAAAAATAAATCTTATATATTTTAACATCCTTACATATATTGAAGAATACAGTATAAATGTAATTATTTGAATATAGTGTTTTCCAGTACGATAAAAAATATGGTGTAGGACTTTTTGTGTTTTGAAGTAAGTAAATATCACTTCTAATAATATTTATTTATTAATGTTTATGACGTTTATTTTGGGGGAGAACAATCATGATTCCTTACAGTTTTTATAATTTATTAAAAAAAGCTTAAATTCCTTTTGTTGACGATACATTAATAATTATGTAGTAGCTTGCCTGTATATATTTTTTGCAAACGATAGTTTGTACGTAAATAATACAATTTTCTTACTTTGTAGAAATAGCCTTACAATTTTAATATTCGATTCGTGTAAATGAGAACAGACTAGATAGTGGATAATATTAACAATTTGAGCTTCTTTTTCATTGGCGTGCACGATTTTCCTTCCGTCACGACTAGTAATCATTCAAAGTCTACTTTTATTATGTGTTTAATAAACAGAGTAGATGTATTAACAAACAGTTCAGGAAATAGTCGCCGTTGTTTTGTGGCTATACATTTAGTTCAGTTTATTTAGACGAGTGACGTAGGGGCTTGGCTCGCAATGCGGCTGTCTTATAAAACCACTGCCTCGACTTAGTGAATTCATATAAGGCTCGTGGAGAGTAATAAATAAATTGTTTTAAATCTAAATAGGTAAATGATCTATGAAAAAAAAAATGTTTATCAGTTATAATTGGCCAAACAAAGAAAAAAATATACTCAAAAAAATATTTACTATTTTTTAAAGATTACCTTTTAAGCTTGTTTGTATAATTGAATCGTTAAACTCAAAACATTAAGTGTCACTTTCGATTTATTTGGCGGTAACTTTGTGGAAGTTTTAATATAAAATATTTTAGATTATTCCACGTACTGTGCTACAAACTGTGGCACGCGTTTCGCCTCTTTCAGAGGCATCCTCAGACAGTCTTACTTTCACAAATGCTTGTTTAAGGAAGAATGATTTTAATTTTACTATTCTGATATATTATAAAAATAAAAATAAAAACGGGAGACAAGGAAGGGATGATAGAAAAACCAAACAAACAGTAATGTTACAAATGACAAGTAGAAACTTTAATATTATAATTAAAGAAGATATAAAGTGTCTACAAAGTAACAGTTTTTTAGAGTTTGCTAATCTTCTAATAGAAAACGATCATAATTAGAATAATAACGTTTTTAATTTTTTTCTGAAATGTTTGAAATATTTTGTGTTTTTTTATGTGCGGAAATTTCTTGTCCGGAAAATTTTATGAACGGATAATTCTGTACGGATAATTCGTGTTTGGAAAAATCCGTTAAGACATGTGAACATATTTTTAAATACTGTACTTTTAATAGTTAATGATGAGTTAAAAATGTAACATATAATGATTAAAAATACATTCGAATCGTCTAAATTATGTACATTCTCACATCCGTGCACTTGAACGCCTGAAGATGCCGAAAAGCAAAACCCGGTGACAAAATATGTGTGAATGTACATAATTTGAACGATACAAATTTAATATTGAAATTCCACCAAGCACCTTCAGTCGAAATCTTAGATAAAAATTGCGTATATATATTTGGATTTGGACGCCACTGTAACAAGTGCGCGAGAATAAGTCTGACGCGAACGTCCGCAGAAAACCTTTCTTTGTTTTGCTTTTGCTTACGTCATTAAGGGTTGCGATGTGGCGGAGCTGAGTCTCCCAGGGGCGGAGTGAGATGAGGTGCGCAAGGAGACAAACTTATGGAAGCAGTACACTGAGAAATAAAAGCAATGCTAGCACAACTAGCGACTGATGTCGTTGCTCTAATATAAGCACATTATGCATTTGCTTCATTTTTAATTGAAAATATTTATTTACAAGGCAATGCCTTGATGCAATATTAATATCGACTGTGGAAAGGTAAAAAAAACGTAACCCACACATAGCAAGTTTTGCAGGAGGCACTAAAACGTATTCTGATGATATCGGGCCATATGTAAATTATGAATTATACACAACCAGTGGCGAGTGGTTAAAATAAAATTTGTACTGCAGAAAAAGACAGTAAATTTTTGATTTAAATTTTGTCCTTGCTTACCTACATGCCAGTGCTAGATTTTTATCAATTCTGACGAGTAAACGTGGCATATTATTTGAAAAAAAAACTTTTGTTTCGATTACCCAACAAGCACACAGTAAATGTTATTTAATATCATTCATCAGGGATGTTTACTAGGTGTTAGTAACCAATTTAATGAAAGAGGCTATGATCATCTACAATTTTTAAGATAATTAATCCAGACTCTATGATAATAAACAAGAAACGACCAGTACTTATCACTTTTGCAACACATTGAAAACATCTCAAAGAATACATTTATTTACCAGTTATTATATAAAACATTTGCTGGATTTAATAATGCACTTTTAAGAAAATCGCTATGAAAATTTGATAAGATATATATTTTATTTCTCTTCAATATAATGGACAAAATAATTGTGGAATACTGATAAATGACTACTATGACACTATTGAATATTGAGTTCTCGAATTTAAATGAACTGTATGGCAGACATACAAACATTGATTTTTATATATAAGACCAACTGTAAGTTTTTTTTTTTTCCATGTCCGCTCCCAATATGGAGCATATGGACTCCTAATGGAGTTTATCTCAACAGAAATGTTTCTACGAGAACTGCTTGTTACTCAGTTGCTCAACCTCTCTTTTTCCAAAGAGAGTAGGAATAGAAGGAAAGGGCAAGGACAGGACTAGTGGTTAGCTAATCGCTCTCCATACGCCCCGTTCATATGATAGGATGGGTGGGAGGGAGGAATTCAAGACATCACATACATCCATGCCTTTGAACATAAATTCATAAATCGATTGAAAAATCAATTTACAAAACTGCCCGTACCGGGATTCGAACCCGTGCCCTCCGTAGCGGTAGCCAACGATGTTGACCACTCGACCACACAGGTGGCAGGTTATTTTACTATGCCTTTAACCTTCCCGAAAGTGCAAGCAAAAAGTTTGTCGAAGTTTTATTGCAATCGGATGAGCGATGTGGCAACTCATAAAGTACGAAAAAACAAACATTCATTTTTATTTATTAGATTGGTTTCTACATTCAATGTTAAGCATATGAACTTTTACCCAATTATATCTTTTAAACTATTTAAAGGAAATCCACTAATTGCTTAAAAAATAAATGTAAAAAAAATAACACGTCACTGAGTAGATTCGAGAGTAGAGAGGAGAGTAGAAAAATAGTAATCCACTTTACTATGGCTACGTTGTCATCAAATATCAAAATACTGGACTCAATTGTCCAACATGTTTTAAAAACACAGGCGCAACATTTTTTTGTACTAATTTCACATATTTATCAATGAACTGATCAGTTGATAATGATCATCAGTTTTAATTTTTATTATAAATGTAAAATAATACAAATAGTGTATTAATTCTCGATTTTGTCAACTTTGCTACCAACAATTCACAATGAACACATTAAAAGTGAATAACTGTATTTTGTTTGCCGAAAAAAGCACCAATGCATTGATAAATAATTTTCCAAATCAACTAGAATGATGTATCATGATAGATCGAAATTCAATTGTAAATATAATATTATTTTATAAATGTTAACTCGTAAGAAATAATTCTCAGAAGTCGCTCGTCCTTATTGCTACATTAAATTAATGTCCACATCATCATGTGGAACGGTCAGGGTGGCTTCCATACTTTCTTAGCGAGCAAGAAGTGGCGTTGTGGTGTCGGGGGTGTGATGGGGAGAGAAAAGAGTCACCTATTTCACTCCTCCCCAGCCCTGCCTCGATTCTGCATACATTGTCTGATTGAATATGACTCCGTTTCTGTATCCCCTTCCAACGATGTATTTTTATTTCTTTCCTTTATTAATGGAACAGTTGTTTTGATGGAGCGAACATTTTTGTCAGCGGGGCGCTTCATTTTTCTACGAGGTAAGCATGAATTAAGTAAATAATAGTAATGACTTCAGATACTATCTGTTTAACCATTTATCACAATCTGATATATATATACAAAGTGTGTTATTAACGCATAAATACTCAATTAATTATCTATTACCGCTTTACTAAAGAGCTTAAGAAAATCATCTACAAATTTATGCTTTATTTGGGATTTATAATCATTTATAAATTTATTCATAAATATTTAAAAAATACATTCACTTCCAGCTTATGTAATTTTAATAAAAATTCATGCGCAGTATTTGTGGTTTTACTGAAAAATTTCACGTCTTCCAACAGAAGCCTTAAAAGTCTCACAAAATGCCATGACTGATAAGTTTGGTAAGCACCATATAAGCGTCACTCATCTTTGAATGCTTAAATTTAAAATGCGATGATACTCATGTATTTAAAAATCAATTGACGATGCTCGCAATGACCGAAGCTTGTCCTGACCTATTAAATAAAGTACAAAAGAATATTGTATCACCAAGTATTGACAGTGAACACCCTAAAAGTGATTTAAAAATGATTTCATCTTTCATGCTATATGAACAAAAATATTTACTCTGTAGAACCAATATGCAGCAGTGACAAAAGAATACACTCAGCCATGTAGTTTTTTTTATGTTTTCATACAATTATTCGTTATCCTCGAATTTGATATTATTTACTGTAGATTGATTAAAAGTATAATCACTTTTAAGTTGTTCATTGCCAATACTTGGTAAAAATGTATAAAATAAAATACTCTTTTATACTAATTTCACATTTATTTTAATGGACCATGAGCAGTTTTAATTATCACGAGAACTTTCAACTAATAAGAATATACATTAATACAAAGGTAGAATTAGTATAAGTGAGTAATATTTTATGAATAAAAGTATTAATAAAATCCTGACCCACTCGTTTTGGATCCTTGATAATAAATAGTCTTAAATAAAAAAAAATATGTATTCAAATAAATAATATTATCATAATTTTCTTTCACTTCCCATGTTGCATTTTATTTCTGTATCTACTTGGAACTACAACGAGTTTGTTTATGTGCTGATTGAAGATACGACAAAAGATAATATTCTCCACACTGCAAAATTTCCATGCACCAGACTTTTATTCCCTTTTCTTTGTCTCTATATTGAGAAATGTTTTACATGAATCTTTCTTTGCTATGTGACCGTAAAGTAATATCAAGTAATAGAAAGTTGAAAGGATAAAAATGAATGAGGAATAGTGAGAAAACTGCGAAAGCTTGCGACTTAAGCTTGAAAGGTAAGGTTGTATTGTTTCATCTTTTAATTGAAATTTTTAAATTCATGTTATCAATTACGTATCAGAATTATTGGATATAAAAAAAATATTTCGATTATCTTTTACTCGTAATATTTTATTGAAATCATTTTGAAAATTTGGGTCATTTGCGAAAAACCACAGTTTGAGAAATGACTTTCAAATGACTCAAATTTTTAAAAAACTTTTGATAAACGTTATGTGCATGCAAATAACATGGTTATATTACATTTTCTATCAAAAATACAGACAACACCTAAAAATAATACTATGGGCAGCGATTTTCAACCTGGGAGGCGTGGACTATTGAAAGGGAGGCGCGAAGTGTCCAAAATATTTATTTAATCTTTAAGACGTGTCTTTATTACTATAATATATGAAATAAAGGATGGGGGAGGCGCGAAGATATTTTTTTTCTTCAAAGAGAGGCGCGGTAACATAAAGGTTGGAAACTACTGCTTTAGGGTGTTGACTGTCAATACTTGGTGGAAAGGCATTATATTAAAAAAAAAGCAATTTTTCCAAATTTTAATTATGTTTGTAACTACTATCGGTCACCACTTGAAAATTAATTAATCTTGGATGACTTTTTAATTATATGTTAAAGGTGTTAAGCATTTTGATTTTGTGTAATAATAGAATCACTTATACTGTAATTTGTAATTTCTTTTCAATGTCAATTGTTGTTTACACCTTTTCATTTCAATTTATTTTTGTACAAATAGCATTGTTAAATTATATTTCTTATCAGTTGACAATGCTCGCAATGAGCGAAACCGGTCTTGACCTTATAAATAAAGTGGAATAAAGTACACAGAAATATTGTGTTTTATTAATAAAAATAATTCATTTAATGTTAGGTATGTATGTACAGCAGTTTTTCATAATTTATTAAAAACTTGAAAAAGCTTCTATTTTCAATAATTAAAATTTGCATTTAACTCCTGTCAAAACATAAGCTTTACTTAAGCACCCAAGTGATATTATTATAATTTTAATCATTAAGAAGTATTTCTAATGTACTTATAAAAACTTGTTGACTTATAAAAATGAGGAAAAATCATAGATTGGGTTTAGTAACAAAGATGTTTTGCACCATAACTTAAAAAACCTTCGTTTATGTGATAAAAAAATCATCTTTATATAAATCAATTTGGTTGTTAAGTAGATTCATTATACTGTATTGTCATTTATATAAACGAAAAAATCATGCTAAACTGTTGATTGAGCTTATTAAAACTGGTAAAGAGTTCTTTGATAAGTTAAAAGAGTTTTTTTAAATCATTATAAGGAAAGAGTTGCCTAAACGCTCTATTGACAGTATAATTATTGCGAGCTTGAAAAAGCTCTTTTATAATGAACTGTTGTAGATTGACTACGAGCTGCAGCCTTTCTAGAAACGGAGGCGAACACACAACATCAAACGGGGCAATCTTATTTATTCCAATGAATGTTACATTAAAAAATCTTCACGTAATATTGTCGCACAATTACAAGTTTTTTTAATTATTTTAACATCGTGGATTAAATATTTGCGATGACAGCTAAATTAAATTCATCAAATATTTTAAAGTTGATAGATCATTCGAGAAAAACTCGATGAGAATATTATTTGTAAGACATTCGAGATCTACTCGAGGTAAATAATTAACATCACTAAAAACCACGTCCTTAGTCTCAAATTTAAATTTTAAAAATAAACGTCACTGGAAATCGAATCCAAACCAACTTGATCGGTAGAAGGAGCTCTAGCCAATTAGATCACAGTGGGCCACATATTATTAAATAAGTACTTACAAAAAGCTAGCACACATTTTCTTCACTGTTTTTCTTCAGCCTTTTTTGAAAAGATGAATTATGTGAGCAATTGATTCAAATAGATAATTTAAAATTCTAATTTATTTTAATATTGGCATCACTGCCGTCGTAGTTCATTCTAAGCTTGGTATAATTGATGTATCGTTAAACAGTAATAAAAGTACAGGGAGCAATAATCCAATAACTCGTTAGTATGCAGTATTTTATTTTCGGTCTCTAGTGTGCTGCGTTTTGTGGAATGACATAAATTATTAAAGTGAATTATTTTTGATGATCTCAATTCTAAAAACGATAAATAACCTACACACATCCTATTATATGCTGTATCTTAACTTTAAAAGCTTCAGTCTTTAGAATGAATGATTTACATAGGCTTCTTTACCTTTTTAACTGAGCTTTTTAAAACAATCATTGAAATTGAAGGTGGTTTGACTGGCAATATAATTATAAACATAGGAAGTGCTTTTGGATGCCTCAAAATATACCCTTAATACTGTTTATATATTTGCAAGATACTGGTATTCTGAAACAATCGCCAGCAAATATCCGACGGATATAATTTGGCAAAATTGAAGGATGGAACAATGGCCTAAGTATAATTTAAACTAACGAAGGACCAGAAGAGTCCAGTTATTAAATATAATATAATCTAATATATTATCCCATAAAAAACAATAAATATATTTTATCAAAACGATTTTATGAAAATTTATTGTAAGAAACCGTATTCATTTTACTTGTATAATCATATTTGATATAGTATTGAAACACCTTGCAAATTGAACAATCAAAATTGATCTATTGCGTATTTTATTTTATAATTGAAACAGATACGCATTCTTAAAACATAATTCAAGCATAATAAAAAGATTGATATTTACGAAATATTTTAGTCACCTTACTTAATATTCATTATATTCACTTAATAGAACCTTGCAAAAACAGTTAATTATTTTTATTAGCTACTCTCATCTCACGGAGAACTGAATTATTTTGTGTAATAATGATAAATCTGTCTTATAATAATATATTATATTAAGTAAAATATAACGCCAAAATTAATTATTTTAAGGTGTTCATAGTCAATATTATCGTATTAATTCCATATTTACTTAATACGATCAGGATCGGTTTCGCTCATCACGAGTATTTTCAACCGAACTTCAACTAAGTTGAAAATGCTTTCAATGAACAAAACTGGTCTTGATCATATTAAATAAATGTGTAATTAGTATAAAAAATTCTCTTTTTATATATTAAAAAAAATGGCAATTTGTGTTTATTTTCAAACTTGCAGCGAAGAGAACTGGATGCTCTTTATATCCCCCACCGGTTACTAGGTCTGATAGTTAAGTGATCAAAAACACCACGTACTATAATATTTGGTCGAATAAATCTGTTAATATCTATCACAGGCGTCAACCCATTACTGATATGTTTTTAGAAATATTTTATGATTTCCATTTTTTAATTTTGAAGTGAAGCTCAACCTAGAAGTCATACTAGTGCAATGGCATTAGTGATAGGTATTATCGGAGAGATCTACAACTAGGTAAACAAAGATTGTATTGGATTGTCAAAGATGGCCGAAGTACTGCTATTACAGAAAGCAATTGGTGCGTATATCACCACCGTAAAGCAACAATAAGATAAAAATAAAAATGTCGATTTTACGATAAGTATGGCAATCAATTGCTGAAAGATTCATTACAAGAAATAACCCATTTAAAAGAAAAATCTTATATTTACAATTATTGATTTTTGCCCTGAAACTTCAAGGCATCAGCAAGATAAGTAAAATAACTAGATACGTATCGAATATGGAAAGAAAAAAGACGTAACCCACACATAGCAAATTTTACAGGAGGCACAAAAAACGTGTTTTGATGATTTTGGGCCATATGCAAATTATGAAATATACACAACCTTGAAGAGCACAGAGACTTTTAAACTGGTTTTTAGTTGACATAATCTATTATTTATCAAAAAAATTGTCTAGAAAAAACCTTTTTTTCGGTCTTTTTTCTTGGTTTTATTTTTTAGAAGCTCATCTTTTATTAAACTTAAAAGATACATTTAGATACTAATTCGTAATTTGCAGCTTACATCCTTTCGATAGAACGTGTTAAAGTTTGATACATTATGATGATTGCAAAAAGCTGTTTTAAAAAAATTGCGGGTTACGTCTTTTTTCCTTTCCAAAGTTGATATAATAGTGTACAAAAAAACCTACTATATTATTTTATCATAAACCGTAAAGTGAACTAAATAAAACCATAATTCGCTATTTAAAAAGTACAACACAAACCTTAAAATTCAATTATTTTGAAACTAGTACTTTCGACATATCCCACTGTTGCTTTAGGGTAGCAATATTGTTAAATCAATATGTATTATTACAACCAAGAGACGTATTGCAAATAAGATAGCCAAATTTTATAGAGCACAGCATCATGATAAAAAGATATTACACAAAAAAGAAAACACTCAACAACGTAATTTTGAAAATGTTGTAAAAAAAGTTTGACTGATTTTCAGCTGGAAGAAGCCACAATGATTTTAATCAGTGACTTCGTATCGGAGAACTAGTTTTACGGGAAAAAAATTCAAGTGACTTCCTTTGCAGAAACTGGTTGTTGAAGAAGACGTTAAGTTTTTCCAAGTTAGCAAGCAAGTATTAAGTCGAACTATGGTATAGCTGTTTATATTATGTGGTTTGCTTGTAGCGCCAATAAGATGACATAGCTACGGTGGAAGCTTGTCCCGGGGTAGCGACATACATTTTTATTTTGCTACGATGGGGGATACTACACAACAAGCTTTTGAAAAGATTACGGACTTATAGCTGAGACATATTGTTTCAAAACGAACAAATTATAATAACCAAGTGCCATAGATTGAGAACATTGCTTTAATTACGACCACGATAGATTAGTGATTTTGTATATGTATAGTAAAATGTGCATGGATTGAAAATACCTATTATCTATGCATTTCTAAAAACGTATGAAGATCAAACTAAATTTATGTCCATAGTTAAAATCTTTTTATCCTCACCGCATTGAAAAAAAGTTTGAACGACTAAATGAAAATAGTCATATCTTTTTTCAAAATTTGAACCGATTCAGTTGTTGTAATATAAGATTTTCAATATTTTATAAGAATCATGTTATATAATTAATTCTGATTTTTTTTGACTGCCAAATTTATTAGTGCGCGTGAGCGTCAAAGTTCTTCGAGTCTCCTTCATCGATAATGTTTTGGAAGTTTGTATTCCCATACCATTGTTGCCGACGGAAGAACATGATCGCTACAGAGGTACATGAATTGCATTCATTTGCAAATCACATTATATTTATATCTCTTCAAATGCTATATCCATAAATGTACACAGACATGCACAAAAATACATGTACACATACAATATACGAAACATTCAAATGCTTGATATACTTCGCTACTTACATCGAGTATTTAGATAAGTAGATTTTCAACAAAGTGTATTTGCATGAATAAAGTAATGAAAACAATATCCTAAGTAGTCTAGCGTCTAAGTATATATATGACTTAGAGATAATAATGAAATCAAGAAAAAATAAAATGAAAGTCCCTTCGTGTTATCGAAAGTGATTTTTGATGAAATGCCAGTATTTATAGAGAACATATATGATTTTTAATAAACTGAGCTCAAAACATAAAAAAACAACGAACACGAAAACTTAAAACATTAAAAATTGACTGAACTCGCTTTAAGCTTGCCATGTGATTGTAGATTTACAGCTCGTTGCTAAGAGTAAGTACATCTGGCAAGTCTCGAGTTTAGCATTCATCATCATATACGTTTTATAAATTTATGTGTTGCCAGTTTTTACACACAAAAAGTGTTTTGTTTTATTTTCAAGCCGAAAATTTAAAACGAGGGGAATGTTGGAATATCTCAAGTGAAGAATAAACTTTATCTTATAAATGAGCGAAAATATTTAGTAACTAACCAATTACGAACATTTGAATGAGTAACTTATTTTGTTTTATGTAAAGTTATCTTTTGAAATGTTTAAAAACAGACTAGCGGTTAATATATAAATAAGTTATTATTTTTAAAATATTGATAAAAAATTATAATGCAGTTCAATGAATAAACTTGGGTAAAACGTTAATTTGGTTATCGAAGTTTGCTCCCAATGTGAAGCATATAACCTCCTAATGGAGTTTATCTCAACAGATGTGTTTCTTCAAGAACTGATTGTTACTCAGTTGCTCAACCTTTCTTACAAAGAGAGTAGGAATAGAAGGATAAGGCTATGACAGGACTAATGGTTAGCTAATCGCTCTCGATACGCCTTTTCGTGGGATAGGATGGGTAGGAGGGGGGAATTCAAGACATCACGCACATCCATGTCTTTGAACAGAAATTCATAAATCGATTGAAAAATCAATTTATAAAACTGTCCGTACTGGGATTTGAACCCGTGCCCTTCGTAGCCAAAGCCAACGACGTTGACCACTGGACCACACAGGCGGCATTTTGTATATATATTTTTTGTCATAATAATTTAATTGTAAAAATAAATAAAAACTAAAATTATTCCTTATGAAACCATCAAAATAGGGAGAAAAAACTACACCCCGAGGCAAAAGAAACAATATCATTTGTTTTTTTATATTGATTTGATAATAAAAAAGCACGTGAATTCAAAATGCTTTTTCCCTATAAGATTATTGTATGATAAAAAAAAATCACACACCCCTAAAGGCATAGTAGGGTAGGATTCGTGTCAGATTATATCTGCTATGATGTGGTGTCAATTTCTATTACCGCCTTGCTGTTGTTTACATAGGGGATGAGTTCGATGAAATATGTTTTGAAACAACCCCCAAAATAGATACTGCGGTTTTAGTAATGGGATATATTTACATTTGCTTTTAAATCATGCGTGTTACATCAATCAAAAGAAAAAAATCGAATTTTTATAATTCGTTTCATTAGACAATTGAAAAAATTGATATATACATATATATATTTCATAATTTGCATATAGCCCAAAATCATCAAAACACATTTTTTTTGCCTCCTGTAAAATTTGCTATGTGTGAGTTACGTCCTTTTTCCTTTCCACAGTCGATATAATAAATGTCATATGTGTATGAAGACAAATTTTACGATAAAGTTAAGTACTGTATATGCATTGGTCATAATATTATTACAATTGAACATTTATTTTTCAAATTGTTTTATCAAATATATTGACGGATGTATCATATTTATTCTAAGCTAAATTTGTAGATAAAAAATATTCAGTCTAGTCTTAAAAAAAATATTTTGTAATCATTTGCCGCTCATTAAGATTTGCCGCCCCTAGGCAATTGCTTATTTGCCTATGCCCTCGAGACGCGTCTGGTGTTGTTTTGATAATTGTTGGTAATGTATGAAAAGAATACGATTTAAATTATGTTTCTCATTACTTTTAAAATGTTCACTGCCGATACTTGATGAAAATAATTATATTAAAAAAATGAATCATTCATTTGTACAATTTAACTCGTATTTTATATGATTTTTATTTTATTTTGTTTTACTGACAATATAAAATAAAAGTGAATTTTTAAAAATTCAGTGTTTATTTTTTTTAAATATGTCAAACATATTAAAAATTTAATAAAATACAAACAAATATCTATATTAAATATAACGGTGCGATATAAAACGCTTATTATAATTAATTTAAACCTTCGTCATGATATGTGGTGCACCGTCTGTTAGAGGCTTACACCTGGTTTATACCAATGTGATATATTGCCACCCTACTAACAAAGGGGTGAATGTAAATAGTATTTGTAAAACTTCCCGGATAGAACATGTATGGAAAAACGGAAATACGATTCAATTGAACATAGTCATAATATGGCAAAGATATTGACAATTTTAGTACAATATATTTTATGGCATGAATTGATTAATTTATGATATTCTGCGAAAGTTAAACTATTACAGGGAAAAGTTCGCGCTTTGAATTGTGTACAACTTGGAATTTTTTAAAACCCCTAAAAAGTACACTGACAATTACTGATATTTAATATTTCAAGTCAATCTAAAGATTATAAATTTTCAGATCTTTATAACCAATATTGGAGTCTAATATATTAAGATAGCAAAAATATATTTAAGCTTGACATCTTGATTAAAGGGTGATTTCCGTTTTACATTCCGATAACATATATTTTTTATCCATGTCTGCTCCCAATGTGAAGCATTCTACGAAAACTGTTTGTTACTTAGTCGCTCAACCTCATTTTTTTTAAAATGAGTATTACGGAAAGAAGGATAAGGCTAGAACAAGTGGTTAACTAATCGCTATCGCTACACCCAGTTATCAAAGAATCAGAAGAATGAGAGGAGAGGAAATAATGTGAATTGACATCACAAACACCCAGTCTTCGATCACAAATTTAAATTGAATAATTCTAATATTCACTGTGATCTTACTGGGAATCAAACCCAGACCTGAGTGATCGGTGGAGCAAGCTCTAGCCAACTGGGCCACAGCAGATGACAATAATTAATTGATTAAAGAAAAGATGTTGGGCTTAAAAAAATAAGTGTTAAATTAATAAAGCGATACATCTACAACCAATAAGTGCACCATTGTCTGGTGGAGGACCTAACATTTAACAATAGTACATTATATATCTTAATCTTTATTAAATTAAAATATATTTGTACAAATTCCACGTTACCTATTTATTTAACATCAGGATCGGTTACGCTCGTGGACAGCATTATCATCGAATAAATTATTTAAAGATACAGTGATTTTTATATTTCATCGATTGGTAATGTTTGTTACGAGCGAAACCGGTCAACAAATAATCTGCAATTAGTAAAAAAAAAAAATATTATAATTTGTTTTCACCCAAAATTTGTCAGTGAACGCATTAAACGTGACATATAATATTAATCAGACCATCCTAATTCGAATTCCTATCATTGAATTGTCAAATCACAACTCTACTTGCGTGTAATGATACAAAATAAAAATCCTGCACGAAGTCGAATTAAAATCAAATGTGCTTAGAAGCTTTCATAAGTAACTTAGCGGTAATGCATTACGACCGATATGATGACCCACCCAAAAATAAACACCAATTCAATAAACATTTCACTAAAAGATTACCCCAAAAACAAACGCAAGGAAACGATTTGTTTTTTTCTTATTGGTTTTTCATTTGAGCGTTGATCAGCGATAATGCCTGCGCCCTTTCCTGTCGATGGTTCACATTCACTGCCACGTAACGCACAGGGATGGTAAAAATTGGTTGAGGGTGGTAAACTTTTGGGTTATTTTATTTTAACATCAACATTCCACTGTAATTTCGTTGGCATATTGAATTAAAATTCATACGTAATGACAAAAATAATGCTAAAAAAAATCATTTGAATGCACAATTTCGTGTTATATACTTTTTTAATGATACTTACACAAAATCGTTATCAGCAGCCGAATTGTTCCAGTAATCAAGATTTGAAGATATAAATAATTTTGATGCTTCTATTGGGTATCCATTTTTTTCAGATAAAAAATATTAATCCATTCCATGCCTCGCTCCATGCAATCCGTGATTATAACAATTTTACTGTACACTCCTTAACAAAAAGGTAAGTGCTATTTTATTGATTCTTCTTTCTGCAAAAAAGAAAACGAAAGTTTGGAAAAGCAAGTTTAAAACTATCACTTTTCCTATTTCACGAATAGTTCAATTGGGATCGAATAATAAATTGCTTAAAAAAGTTTAACGACCGCACGTATTTTTATATAATTTCACCTGGTGGCCGAGCAATTTTGGGAAAATTTCGCAAAAAATTGTAATTTTACTAAATTCAATTTAATTTGTAAACCAATTGAGATATTTTTACCAAATTTAATTTTAAAGCTTCCAGATACTTTTCAATGTAATGGAATGTACGACGTATGACGCATATATGTGTCCGCCGGCCAGCAACCATTGGTTTTCAAAGACTTAAATACGCGTCCACCGGTCGTTAAGCTGTTAATTTAATATGTGTTAAAATTGGATGTTTTTTAATTGTCACTATTTTATTGCACATCATAAATGCATCAGAATTAATAACCATCGACACCAAAACAAAGATAAATGTCGAAATGTAGCTTGTTTTATCGCGATGTTCTTTCGTAAAGTGCGAAAACACACAACATTTTGAACGGCGCTTAACAATGCAGCGTGTATAGATTATATTCTAAAGGTGAGGTATCATGTGACGTGTGCATTGTGCAGCGAGTGCACCTACTAACTGACATGCAACACCCACCTTTACACTAATGTTATCTCACCTTATGCGATCATAGTTCTATTTGATTGTATTACCGGGGTAAAGTCAGTGATTGTGCAAAAGAAAAGATTTATTTAAGCCTAACGGTTTGAATCTAGTATAATATGGAGATTAATTCGTCACAATTTCATCTTAAAAATGTGTCATAAATTATGCTGTCATAATTTTAATAATAACAAAAAGTAAACTAATAACATTACCTCAACTATTGTTTTTAATCCATGTCCGCTCCCAATGTGGGACATATGGTTTCCTAATGGAGGTATCTCAACAGAAGTTTTTTCTACAAGAACTGCTTGTTACTCACAAGTGAGTAGTAGGGAAAGAAGGATAAGGCTCGAGCAGGACTAGTGGTTAACTAATCGCTATTGTTGCACCCAATTATTAAAGGATCATAAGGATGGGAGGAGAGGAAATAATGTGAATTGACATAACAAACACCCAGTCTTCAATCACAACGTTGAATTGAATACTTATCAAATTCACTGTGATCTTACCGGGAATCGAACCCAGACCTGCGAGATCGGTAGAACAAGCTCTAACCAACTGAGCCACAGCTTCCTTCTGATCCTTTAATAACTGCGTGTAGCAATAGCGAATAGTTAACCACTAGTTATATTCTTGCCTTATCCTTCTTTCCCTATTACTCACTTTCAAACAAAAAGTGAGGTTGAGCGACTGAGTAACAAACAGTTTTCATAGAAAGAAAGACAAAACTTCTGTTGAGATACCTCCATTAGACATATACATTGTGAGCCGACATGGATAAAAAAAACGTTATTACTTATTATAATGGAGTTCTACCAAGTAAATGCCAAATCAATTTAAAAAAAAAGTTATTGAAATATTTTTTAGTTTGATTAGATATTTTGTTTGTTATAGTTGAAGTCCGTTATATTGAGTTTCTACTCTTACTATTTAAAACTAAATTTTTGTCTTTCACCAAAAATATTAATGGTTTTAAAGAATGTATTTAAAATGTGTACTGCGCCAGCAGCATAAATATATTCGGTGTATTCATTGTGATGCATGAAAAGCATTTGTCTGATTGTTTTCCATTTGGATGTAGTGTTTTTTTTTATCGTTCGCGGTATTATGATTTTTTTCGACACTTGGAATAACAATATTCTACCGTCGCTCACAAATAATCAGAAAATGCGATTCCGGGAAAGTGGGCGAGGCTCCGACGGACGCGAGTTCCTATATTAACATCGCACATAGTGCACTTACTCACTGTCGTCGCCGATTTAGCAAGAGCTCTGATTGCGAATTATTATTTTTTGATTACGAGTAGGACTTATACGAAAAACCGACTTTTGAAAAAACCTGTTTTCGAATGTCAATAATGTTCAAAAACCGGTTTTATCCGGTTTTCGAAGTTTTACAAAAAACGGGTAATTCAATTAAAATAACGAAAAAAGTTTAAAATTATTTTTTGTTTTGTCAAGTTATTATATACATAATAATATTTCAGTCGATTGTGTGGTCGAGTGGTCAACGTCGTTTGCTACCGCTACTGAGGTCAAGTGTTCGAATCCCAGTACGGGCAGTTTTATAAATTGATTTTTCAATCGGTTTATGAATTTCTGTTCAAAGGCATGGATGTATGTGATGTCTTGATTTCCCCCTCTCACCCATCCTATTCTATGAACAGGGCGTATCGAGAGTGATTAGCTAACCACTAGTCCTGTCCTAGCTCTTTACTTATATTCCTACTCTCTTTGGAAAAAGAAAGGTTGAGCAACTGAGTTACAAAAAGTTCTCGTAGAAACACTTCTGTTGAAATAAATTCCGTTAGGAGTCCATATGCTCCACATTGGGAGCGGACATGGTAAAAATAATAATAATACACATCAAGAAATTATTTGGTGTTGCTCTTCAGAAAATATGATTTAAGAAAACAAAAAACGTCACTGATCAAAACGTCAAAAACTGATCGGTCACTTAGTGGTGATCAAAAATTTGTAACACAATTGTATCATCACTAGTGATGAAAAGTATTGTTTTATTTAAAGCCGGTTACGAAGTTGAAAAAAACCGGCTTTCGAATGTTGCGAATTTAGCCAAAAACCGGTTTAGTCCTTATTATGAGACGTATGAAAATTTGATATGTGTGGGTTACGTCCTTTTTCCTTTCCACAATTGATATTTTAAAATAAGAAATTGTTATATTGTTCAAAAAAAATTCATTAACCTACAAAATATTCTGAAATTTACCAAGTTGACAATAAAAAAATTAATTGAAACGCATTATTACCTTAAAAAACATCTTATCCTACCGATGCCAAAATGAGCGAAAACAGTGTTTGTCCAACCGGTTTATTAATTAGCAAGTCAATGGGTAGATGTTAACAAGAGAACGGTTTGGTATCCGGTTAATTATTAAAAATGTAAAACAAAATAAGCCAATTGGTACTTGAATTAATATATTATGTTGAAACAAAGCGTATCACATTTGCTGACGCACTTTTCCGCTGCAAATAGCATAACTCGGCCTTCGCAATAAATAATTGACATCAAATAAGGCGTAACATATATTTTTCATACGCCTTTGCTTACGGAGGTCAATGACGTGCGTCTTACGGGGAGAAGAGTCTGTTGTAATACTTTTACACCCAGAAAAAAATCAAATCTATAATTGTTATACTTGACAATTTACAAGTATTAAATAACAAAATAATTCCCGAAAATGCACCTCAGATTGTGAATGTATATCGACTGTGGAAAGGAAAAAGTATGTAACCAACAGTTTCTTCAAAACAGTTTTTTTAGATAATCACAATGTATCCAAATTGATACACGTTATATCAAAAGGATGTAAACTGCAATTGCTTCTGTTGTCTTGTATCTGATTGTTGTAATGCTTGTTGTAATGATTATTGTAATTCTAGTATCTGATTTTTTCTTTTTAAGTTTGAAAAAAGATGAGCTTGTGAAAATTGAAACCAAGAAAAAATAAATAAAAAAAGGTTTTCCTAGACAATTTTAAAAATTAATATTAGATAATGTCAATAAATAACCAGTTTAGAAGTCTCCGTGCACTTCATGGTTGTGTTTATTTTATAATTTTTATACAGCCGAAAAACTTCAAAACACGTGTTTTGTGCCTCCTGTAAAATTTGCTCTGTGTGGGTTACGTCCTTTTCCCTTTCCACAGTCGATATATTGTTGTAAAATACTTACATTTTAAATATGAGGGTATTACTTGCAAACACGGCTTATTCCAAAATGGTTACAAAATGAAATTTGAATTTCATTTTGAAAAACAATGTACATTTTAAAAGTATTTTTAGTCTTGCATTACTTTGTAATGATATTTTGGATGTTGTCAAGCCACGTTTCAGACTGGTTTCTAATAATACTTTCAAAATTTATTTTTATCAACTAAATTACATTCATGGTTCATGTTTAAGCAACTTTTAAATACCCTTATATATGAATTGTGGTCTTACACCTTCTCATATTGTGTATGAGTCGTAGATAGTATCAAACAATTTTATTGTTTTTTTACATAATTTTACACAAAAATTCAATTGCAAGCAATTTATTTTTGGAGTGGAATAAAGATGTTTCAATTTTAATTTGTGATCTTGGACACGAGCGTTTATCATGTTTTCCCCTTCGGATTAATATCAAGCAACTGTGATTTAAAATCAAAATATCAGTCACTTTGGCCATTAGGTGTAACGCTAGATATTATTTTGTATTAAAATTAAAAATATATAAAACAATTATGCATGATGTAATTTAGAACTTCGTCTGAAGGTGGTTGATGGAACTTCAATATCAATTTTGAATTATTTTGATTCTGTACTCTTCCATAAGTTTTGTCGATAACGACCCGGGATTCGCCTTTCAGGATCTTCAGGTGTTATCAAGGTCAGTTCAAGTGCACGAATGAAGATGAATGAGAAGAAACCTGAAGATGCCGAAAGGCGAAATCCGGGTCGTAATTGAAAAACTTTTTTTTAAAAATATTTTGTTTAATTTAAAAAAAAATTGACATTACAGCTTACGCCAATGCGTCAAATATTTTGAAGTTGAACGATCATACGAGATATACTCGATGAAAATTTTTGTCACATGAGATTAACTCAATGACAATTGACTTCACAAACACCCATGTCTTAGATCTCAAATTAAAATTTAAAAAATCCAATTTGACATTGAACTTACCGGGAATCGAACCCGTACCCACCTGATCGGTAGAACAAGCTCTTACCAACTAGACCAAAACGGGCGGAAGAGTACAGAATCAAAATAATTTAAATTATGCATGAAATTATGTTAAATGATCAATTCAAGAATTGAAAGATCGTGAATTTATAAATCCCGAGAATTCCCATAAAAAGGTACAGAAGTAAATACCCTAGCTGTCACTAAAAGTTTCAAACCCTTATAATATATAATTTTATGGGCTATAGTTAAACAATGAAATATAATATAACTTGAAGTCAATCAGTTGGCAATTATTGTCATGAGCAATATCGATCTTGATAATATAAAATAAAAAGGAATTGATACAAACAATATTTCATTTTTGGAATATATCGCCTTTCTACCAAATATTGACGGTGAAAACATTAAAAGTGATATTGTCTTGCATTGTTTTTGGCACACCAATGAGATAAATCAAAGAAAATATCGCTAATTTAATTTTGTTCTTACATTAAACAACTATCATAATGTGTGTCACTCTTTGTTTCCTTTATCTGCGTCCGCCGCAGTCAAATTAATAACCAAGTGTTGCCACACCCTCTGAAGGTGGATCGGAAAAAAGTAAAACAAAAATAAAACGGAAATACTCAGCCATACAAGGACGGACTAAAATGAAATTAGAAACCAGAGGAGATATTTAAAACAAATATTAGTTGCCGGACACAAATAGATCATAGTCTCTTATGTTTAACACCTACACGGCGAGTGTGCTAAATTTTGTATTTGATTGAGATATCTACATATCGACTGTGGAAAAGGAAAAGGACGTAACCTACAGTTTTTTTAAAAACAGATTTTTTCGATAATCGCAATGTATCCAATTTGATACACGTTCTTACAACTTAATTTTGAAAAAACCAAATTCTTAATTTTGTATGAGATTCACACCCCCAATTACACTACCCCGAATTACACTGTACCTACTTAAATGTAAATGGGGGTTTTACTGTATTTAAATTAAGATTCCCAATCTTATTTATTGGGTTATCTTCACTTAAGTGTACATATTAACCATATTTGTTTAATCCAAGCCAACGACGTTGACCACTGCACCACGGACTTGACATTATAGTAAACGTTGTTTTAAGTAAAAGTTGTATTTGTTTATATTGTTATAATCCATTTTTTAAAATGTTTTAATGACTTTTTAATTGTGTCATACCATAGCGACTGTGGAAAGGAAAAAGGATGTAACCCACACATACCAAATTTTACAGGAGGCACAAAAAACGTCTTTTGATGATTTTCGGCCAAATGCAAATTATGAAATAAACACAACCTTGTATTGCACGGAGACTTCTAAACTGATGTTTAATTGACATAATCTAATATTAATTTATGAAGTTGTCTACGAAAAACCTTTTTTTAGCCTTTTTTCTTGGTTTCAATTTTCACAAGCCTATCTTTTTTCAAACTTAACAGATAAATTTAGATACTTATTCAGCATTTGCAGCATACATCCTTTTGATAGAACGTTTATCAAGCAGGATACATTGTGAAAATCGAAAAAAGCTGTTTTGAAGATACTGTGGGTTACATCCTTTTTCCTTTCTACAGTCGATATAAAAATAATTTTAATACTGCATTTATGCGCCCCCAGTTTTTTGCGCGGTTGCCTATTTCACCTGCATGGTGACGCAGGCCCTTATGATACCATTGCATAGATGTAAATATTTGTTAGCTTTAGTAAAATGATGAGTCAATATAACGTTTAAGTAATGTCACATCGTTGCAAAGAAAAAAATATTTTTACTTAATAATAAGAAATTTGATAAATATTATGGTACGTAAATGATTTATTAAAATCTTTCAGTGTATGGAAAATTATCAAGTCTACTACCAGGTGTAAAACGAATGTAAGGAGTGGTCAGTAATATTTCTACAATATACCGTAAATGGGTACTTTGCAATACATTTGACATGTTGTTGGTAGATTGCTTTACAGCAGATGTAACTACTAACGACTTTGTGGTCTAACGGTAGAGCGCCAGTGTTTTTCACAGTTTTTCATAAAAAATATCCAGTTTTAACAATAATCATATTTTAGGTTGCGCGTAAAATATACGTCATTTCAGTGCAAATGTTAATGTGCTACTGACGCGCTTTGCTTTGCGGCGTTCAGCCTAGTTATCTTACGAACGATCGCTGATAAGCGGGCGCTTATCTCTTATCTTATCGTATTTATATAAACTACAAAAGGTCCAAAAAACTATGATATAAGAATACCTTAATTATAAACATTGTATCACCCATATTAAAATAGATATTTAAGAAAATGTGGGTATTGGGGTCGCATTTCTTGAGCTTAGAACCGGAAAAGATAATCATATACAATATAAAATAAAATGATGCGTTTTGTATTTCTCGAAAAAACAAAATGTCGATATTCAATGTACTCGAATGACCATATCAAGTTGAAATGCGTTATATTTTATCAAACATTACTTTACAATATACAAATCGTCGGTTTGCTGCAGAAAGTCATTAATTGACAATTCGTTCAAAGCATACATCAACAGAAGTATTTTTTTCTTATTTTGCATAAACAAGAAAAGCCACTTAGTATAAAACATCAAAAAATATTGATCCAATGACATTCCATTAAAATCATTATGTTGTATTTCGTGTACATTCCAAAATAAAAGATATCACATACAAGATTATGTTGTTCTTACTAAATGCGTCAAAGCGACAAAATAACTATTTTTTAGAATACAGTTTTTACTTATAATTGTATTTAACAAGATTTCAATGAAAAATCATTTAAAGTTGCATTATTCCTCAAAATTTTAAGCCAGATAAATAATGGAAGTAAGGTGCATGGTAATTAGCATACGAATAAGCCAAAGATAATTCCAAATAAAGATTTAAAGGAAACCTGATTTTTAGAATCAGAATTATGTATTTTCCGTTCCATTTTCACCTATCATGTAAGATTCTAACGGCCAACATGGAAAACAAAAAGACATACATGCACTTATTTTATCCCAATATTATCTCCAACTAAAAGCGGGTGATTGACTTATAACCAGGTCTTGTTGAAAATAACATTTGAAATAATCGATTATAATACATAGATCAGTAACTACTTAAGTAGTTATAGTATATGGCAGCAGATGAAACATTAAATTTTAGATTTAAAAATATATTACATATATTCAAACTTATCATTTATCGAAAATTCAAAAATGGTCATTTGAAAATTTATGATTGCGTATGAATACGATCCCAATCATATTTCATAGCTAATTAAAATTGTGTGGTATGGTCGGGTCCGTAGAAGAGTGCTCAATGTAAGCTTCAAGTTGCAGTGCTCATGGGCTTAAATTCCAGTACAGAAAGATTCATTTTTAATGGCATGAATGTTTGTGATGTCTGAAACGACCTCATAGCCATTCAATACTTAAAACAGTGCATAGCAAGAGCGATAAGTTTACTACAAGTCCTTTTCTAACCATATCCGTTTACCCCAACTCTTTTAAAAAAAGAGAGGTTGAGAAATTCGGTAAAATATAGTTTTTGTATAAAAAAAGTTGTTGAGATAAACTCTGTTCGTAATCCAATTGCTCCACATTGGGAGTGAATGCATTACAGATTATTATTTCACAAAGAATTTCCATTTAACAACGTAACTATTTAGCAATTAGACTTGCCGTAGTTTAATATTACATAATAAATAATAATTATGTGTATCTAGAAATGCGTATATGAAAACCATAGTGTTTGTAGAGCGAGATAATGCCTTTCAAAATATCACCATTCCATGCCACTTAACGCGTCAGCGAAACAATAATACCCGCAGATTGAAAAGATCTCTACCGCAGTAGCGAAATTACAATGTTTTATGATAAAATATAATAAATTTAAACGGTTTTAGTCGAATGCCACATTCCATGTGTAAAATAATGTGTTGGTTATGATTTTATCGAGCCGGTAATGGGCTCAAAGTTGGACGGAATAGGTGTGCACGAATACACTACACGTTACAACTCAAACATAACGAGCTGTGAAATAGCAAATGCAGACCTGTATTGTGTTCCAAATGGAATATAATTAATGGTGAAGTTGTTTTGTTATGTGGCTTAAAACCGTAATTACAATGTTTTCTAATAATTTTTGGTAAGACTAATATACTATTAATAAAACCCCCATTTACACTAAAGATGGGACCGTGTAATTGGGAGTAGTGTAATTGGGGGAGTGAATCTCATACACAATTAGGGATTTGGTTTTTAACGCGAAAAATGCAAAACTAAGATTTCCCTTAGTTTTGTAAAAAAAATAATATGGACGAACTATTTAGTTACTAAGTGATAAAATGCAAAGCGCGTCAAAATCCAACACATATACAGTCGCCCGGCTATGCGTGTATAGCCTGGCACGTGTTGAATACACAGACGCTAGCCAACATTTGACTGTATGCACCGCACAGACGACCGTCTTGTAGTAACGAAAATGGAATGCGACCGTTCAATTGGTGGATTTGTGGTGAATATTTTAAGCCAGCGCGTAATTGGGGGTTTCACTGTATTATGATAGATAAAACGTATAGTTTATCTTTTCATACGGCAGTATGAAATCATCATGAAATCTTTCATCATATATTTGGTGGACTCATTACAGAACACACGCAGAGGTGGGCTAGAGGGGGCTCGGAGAGGCTCAAGCGAGCTCCTTGTTAATTTAAGAGAAAACAATATTCTTTTCAAATTGATCAAATAAGTATATATATAACTGCAATTTCTGACTTATATACTATCTACGACAGCTTCAGTATACACATTAGTAAATTTTTAGCCATTAAGATTAAGCCATAAGATTACGGTAAATTGCATATTGTTACCTATTATAAGTGTATTAAGTAACAATCGATTGCTGTGTTAGCACAACTCAACTATCAGTGATTGAAAAAGACAACTAACTATACGTAGGTCTGACGCATGCAATTATATTTCTGGGGCCTTATGCTAAAAGCGCCTTTGTCAAGTGTATCAAATGTTTAGTAGAGACAATATTTATTTTTTTGCGGTATCTATGCAGTCTAGTAAAGTGGTGATTTTTCGTACATTAACTGCCCAAGTGAAAATAGACCAGGGGTGAGAAACCTTTTCATTTATAAAAGCCACATTCATTTATCTGATTCAACATAAGTCCGCAGTAAAGAAAACGTTGACACTTCCCATTCTTTTTTTTCGACTGCCGAACATATAATGGGTTGATTACGCTCTTTTTCCTAAGGCTTGCGTATAATTTTTTGATCAAAGTGAATATTTTGATCAAGACAGAAGGCCGCATCAGAGTAGCCAAAAGCCAACCGTTTTATAAGAATGCTGTGTAGTTTATATAATATTTCAAAAATTTTGATTTCGTCAAGAAAAATCGTTAAATTTAAGATTTCAACTGAAGGTGTTCGGTGGAATTTCAATATTAAACTTTAATCGTTTAAATTATGTACATTCACACATATTTTGTCACTAACGACCCGGGTTACGCTTTTCGGCATCTTCATGCGTTCGAATGCACGGATGAACTTGACCTGACGCTTAGTAAATAAATGTTTCGTGTTTATATAAGACATACATGTATAGTGACAAAATCTGTGTGAATGTACATAATTTTAACGATTCAAATTTAAAATCGTTAAAGTTGGCAGTTACTATTAGATATTTAGATACTACTTATTATCGAAAGTTGTGATATTTACTTATTGAACGGATTCACAACGTCAAACAAAAAACAAAAATACGCAAATTTTATTATAAACTTCTAAAGCTGAAAAGTATTAAAAAGAGAAACATTCTTCATGGCGAAAAATCTTTTAAATGAAAAATAATTTTCTGACACGTATTTAGTTTGTAAAAAAATCTATATTTGAAGAGCTTACCCTGAATACGTCCCTGTACGTGAACTGCAATAAAATTGCCACACGACACGTTTAGTTTCAACAATTCAGGATTAAAATGAATGCTGCTAATTGCAGACTTGAATTTTTGCGCTAATTTTGCATTGCTAGCAGTAAAAAACAAAAACATCGATTACAATAATTATTTCATTACAAAACGATTTGTTGAGTAAATGATATGTTAATTATTTTATGGCATTAACGTTAAAGGATTTGTTGAAATATTTTATAGCTTAGTAAATCTTTAAATGTATTGTCTTACGAATAGAAAACAATCATATATTATTTTACGGACAAAGCGTATTTCGAAAGTTGCACTGTTATACGTGAATGCAAATGTAAAACTTATAACATAACTAGAGACACGTATTTTTAGCATATATTTGAAATAAAATAGCGTTTTTATGTATGAATTTCGCATTCTGGAGCAAATAAAATTTCAAATTGTAGCATATATTTAGCGTTTATTTCTTAATCGTTGTTTTCATAATAAATAAGTTAAAAAGTCAAATTAAAATATAACTTAATAAACAATAAACAATTTATTGATAAAAAATATTTGAAATTATAGTAAAAAATACAAAAACAATAATAATTTAATTCAAAATAGAGTACAAAACATTTGAGATTGTCATAAAAAATACAATATAAGAAGAAATTATTTGAAAAATATTGAAAAACATGGGTTGAAAACCAAAATTCTTAAAATATATTATAACATCACTTTTAAGGTGTTCACTGTCAATACTTGGTGGAATGGCATTATAATAAAAATAATAAAAGATTTTTAGTACTTTTTCCACTTAAAATTTATTTGATCAGAACCGGTTTCGCTCCTCACGAGCATTATCAACTGATAAGGAAAATAAATTAAACAGTGCTATTTATACAAGTTAAATTGAAATAAAAATAAAAAGGTGTAAGCAATTACTAACAATTACAAGGATTTACAAATTACATTATAATTACACAAAATTAAAATGCTTAACACCTATAACATACAATATATATAAGTGGCAAATGATGTCAATTATAAACACAATTAAAATTTTAAACCCTTTCGCTGGGTAATGATGTGGGGCATATAGTCTTTAAGCCATCAAATTTTCCGTCCTTTTGTTTATAGACTCGTTTATGAAAAATTCGATAAAACCGGTTACAAAGTTGAAAAACCGGTTTTCGAATGTCATAAATTTAGCAAAAAAACCGGTTTTTTTAAATCGACAAGCCCTAGTCGTTATTATGTTATAATGCTTTTTTTTCAAGGATTGGATTTTTATTTCTTCATAGACACACCAAAACATGTGGAAAAGAGCGGCTCTCTAAAAAGTGTATCACTTTTAGGTTTCATTTATCTACACCCTGTTTGTTACATAAGTTGACTACCTAGTTCAAATATGGCCTGTTGAAATAGTAATTAGGAGTTAGTATAACTGCCCTAACAATGAGTGAGAAAGTATATGTAAATATAAAAACATATTAATAAAAAAATAACCTCAATATGTTTCATGCTGTTGTAATAACAACTTAAAAACGCCTCGTCATACGTAGCCGATTGTATTAAATATTGAATTTATTATAATAATAAACGAGTTGGCCGGTAAACAATCAAAATTTAATTTGTTCTGAACACATGTGTGTGGTTGAAAAAAAATGTTGTGGGCAAATTAATTAATTGGATACTTAATAATGAACGCCTTTTTAGCGGCGCCAAAAACACAATGAGGTGTCTTTAACAAGGTGTTAATGGTCGAGTCATAATATCGGTTAACCCCTTCAAACATTAAGTACTTATTTCTTATTTTTATTAAATAGTATATTATATCTGTTCCAACTGTGGAGCACATGGAAATGATCTCAATATAAGTGGTTCTACAATAAATGTCTGTTATTCAATTTCTCAAACTCTGTTTATCAGAGTAGATAAAGATAAAATGACGAACGGACTTTATGTTAGAATAATCATTTTGAGAGAGAGAGAAAATTATTGCAGAACATCATGCTTTTAAACGCAAGTCCGTCAATCGATTGAAAATATAATAAATAAGTTTGTCTAAAATGAGATTCGAAACTAAACAAACAGTACAAACTCCCTGAAGCTCAGTGTTGACAGAAACGGAATATATAAACTGTATTGTATTGTGTATCTATTTTAAAGCAGTATATATAACTGAGTAAATGCAGGTTTTCACATTGTTCTATCGATGGCATAAGCCGAAATGGCTATATACTGATTTTGAAAATTTTGTGGAACTAAATATTTTGATATTTTTTACCGTACTACAGTAAAGTTCTACAGAGTAAATGTGAATTCAATCAATGTAAACATTTTAGTGAATTGTTGTTTATTGATTTGTTTAATTGTCTATGGCCACGCTAGACGACGATTATCTCAAAAGATACTTTTTTGATTTGACATTTTCAGGTAGGATACCGATTATTTCAATTTAGACACAACCGATTAACTCACGTATCAACTTCAAAAAATGCTCAGTGGTATAGATTATAACTAGACTTTTATAACTAACTTTAATATTTAGGGCATACAGTATGTGAGAAAATAAACATTAATAATTGTGTTGAACATAAAACAATTTTTTGCATTTGTTGGTGCTTACATTTGAACCCAAATACCAAATACAACCACTGTTGATATGCAGTTTTACACAAAACATAGGATATGTAACTAAGTATTGGAATATTAACTTTGATGTAAAAATAATATTCAAATAATTGATTACGAGTTTAATAAAGCGACGTTATACAACATTTTTCGTCATTAACGGGTCAATACTTACTTTCACTACAAATTTTAATAAAGGTAGTTAGAAAAACGATCTACTAGACGGGCATTTTACGAAGTGTTAAACTTTATTAAAGAAATTTAAAAAATAATGAAATTCACTAGAATTTAACTTACTACTTCAGAAATTTTAGTTTTTGTAAACAACTTAAATATATTTAGACATACATAGATATTAGCAGTCATATTTTTTTATAATACAAATGTGTCTTAGCTATCGTATTTTTTTTACATTATTGTCAAATTAAAAAAAAACTTTGTGAATACTATCTGGTTACGGAAACATGGCGTCTTTTGTGTGACTTCCGGATCTTGTTATAATCACAATATTTTGTCCGGAAAAAAAAACAGAATTTGATAACGAAAATTTTTATTTATTTTAAACTTTGCTTAGTAGCTGCTGTCTCTCTGAGACTTCAAACAAACTTTTTATAATTCAAATATCAATTCTACCTTTCAAGACTCTATTTTACTACAAAAATAATATGCAACACCACCATGACAAGGTAGCTATGCTCTCCTATATCTATATATTAATACTCGATAATGTCCGTCCGTCTGAATGATTGTCCGCGATATCCCCTCCCCCTGCCCCTTCCCCCTCCCTTCTCAAAGCTCCGCTGACGCAATATTTTTATTCATACTAAAGACATATTTTCCCAATACACTGTTTATTATTTGACGATACAAATCGCTGAAAAAATTTCATAGAAAAAAACGCCGCGACCGTGGATCGAACACAGAACTCTGGATTACCAGTCGAGCTCTCTATCAACTGAGCTAACGTCATAAATATCAAGGCGATAAAAATACATTATATAAATCAAGCATTTGAAAATGGAACGATATTTGTGATTCACAAACTGACTTCGATTGTTTTTATTCAAGATTGTGACGTCTGTCAAATATGAATGTGGTATATTTTACATAATATAGTTTCGACAGTTAAATGCAAATATTCCATGTGTGTCATATGCTGACGGCTATTAAATATTTTACTTTTTAACAGAGGGTATTTAGAATTTATCCCGATAATTTAAAAGTTTTGTATCTTTTGTTTTAAATAACGAGTAAACGAGTCTATGCTTTGGACAAGGTAAATTTATGCTCAAATAGTAATATAAATAAAGTAAGCGAAATAGTTTGATAGATTGGGGTCAACGAGATTAAAATACGGCAAAGTGAGCCAAGTTAGGATGATGGGAAAAAGTGAACTGAACCCACCCTTTTTATTGCATAATTTCAATCATTTTTTCTCTAAAATACATTGTTTATGCTTTCGATGGATTCGTCGGTATCTTTGTGGAAGTTCATTTGAATATAAAATAAAAAATAACTTAGATTATTCCACGTATTGTGCTACAAACTGTGACACGTGTTTCGCCTCTTTCAGAGGCATCCTCAGACAGACTTACTTTTACTTACTGAAAGTAAGTCTGTCTGAGGATGCCTCTGAAATAGGCGAAACACGTGTCACAGTTTGTAGCACAATACGTGGAATAATCTAAGTTATTTTGTATTACTTTTTTATGCTTATTTATTGAAAAAACTTTCACATAAAATTAAAAGTTGATGACAGTTCCCACAAAAATTAATTGAAAACGTAATTGCACTTAAAAGTCAAATGGAAAAGTTTCACCATTTTTATGTTTGGTTCCCTTAAAGACTCATATATTCCTAAAAATAAGCTCCGTTTGGTGAATTAGTGAAGTTAATTTATTCTGATTAATTTGATAAATATGCATTTGATTGTAACATGGAAAATTGATAATTTTGTTTTGATAAAATGTGCAATTAATTTATACCATTTTGCATGTGAAAAATGATTATTAGCAAACTTAAACATTATTTCAAAAATTAAGTAATTTACAATTTAAAACTGCAGGGCTGTCGATATATGCGCCGAGGTCGATTTATGCTACTATGAAAAATGATTGTTAGCAAACTTGAACATTATTCCAAAGATTTAATATTTTACGAAATTTTTGTCACTACGAAAAAAATTGTCAGCAAACTTAAACATTATTCCAAAAATTAGGTAATTTACGAGGTATATTTCTGCTAATAGGAAAACTAATTGTTAGCAAACTCAACATTATTCCAAAAATTAAATAACTTACAATTTAAATACTACAGGGCATGCTGTCGATATATGGCCCGAGATATATTTATTTTATTTTTAGAATTTCTGGCTTATTCAATAAATAGGTTTGTAATTTTCTGACTTCTTAAAAATGCAACAAAAATCCCCCCGTTGAGGTCAACGGGCTTACAGCTAGTCTATATATTAATAGTCGATAATGTCCGTCCGTCCGTCCGTCCGTCTGTAAATTGTCCCCGATTTTCCCTCCCCCTCCTCCGCCCCAACCCCGCTGTCAACCATTTTTTTATTCATACTAAATACATACTTTTTTCGTTTGTATATGGTCGCGATTCCGCCTTTTCGATGACGTCAAAGAAAGACGGTCCTCCTCCCCCCCATCCTGCCCCGCTGTCGTCATTAATTCATTTCTTCATTTTTCTCTGACGTCATGAGTGAATTTTTGAAATCATGACATTTTTATTTTATTATGTGTAAAAACAATTAATTTTCAAAAAATATTCTCTCAAGCTGTGGGATTCGATACCATGCCCCAATTTTCATGCGCGACGTTCGGACGGCTTACACACTGATCTACGAATCCACTTGAGAAAAGCGATATAAAAACTTTATATAATTTAAATAATACAAAGCAAAAAAAAAGAACGCGTTTTAAGTGAACTAATAATGACATCTGTGGGTGAAATCTTGCACTAAACGATTTTGATTTCCAAGATTTCCACCTGCAGGGTTGTGAACGGCTATATAGGGCTGCTCAATTATATATAATAATTTAATTAACTATTTATTTATATATATACGAAAAATGGTTGTTAGCAAACTTAAACATTATTCCAAAAATTAAATAATTTACGAGGTCTATTTCTGCTAATAGGAAAAATAATTGTTAGCAAACTTAAACATTATTCCAAAAATTAAGTAATTTACAAGGACTATTTTTGCTACTATGAAAAATAATTGTTAGCAAACTTAAAAATTATACCAAAAATAAAATAATTTACGAAATTTCTGCTTCTAAGAAAAATGGTTGTTAGCAAACTTAAACATTGTTCCAAAAATTAAGTAATTTACAAGGACTATTTTTGCTACTATGAAAAATGGTTGTTAGCAAACTTAAACATTATTCCAAAAATTAAATAATTTACGAGGTCTATTTCTGCTAATAGGAAAAATAATTGTTAGCAAACTTAAACATTATTCCAAAAATTAAGTAATTTACAAGGACTATTTTTGCTACTATGAAAAATAATTGTTAGCAAACTTAAAAATTATACCAAAAACAAAATAATTAACGAAATTTCTGCTTCTAAGAAAAATGTTTGTTAGCAAACTTAAACATTATTCCAAATATTAAATAATTTACGAGGTCTATTTCTGCTAATAGGAAAAATAATTGTTAGCAAACTTAAACATTATTCCAAAAATTAAGTAATTTACAAGGACTATTTTTGCTACTATGAAAAATGGTTGTTAGCAAATTTAAACATTATTCCAAAAATTAAATAATTTACGAGGTCTATTTCTGCTAATAGAAAAAATAATTGTTAGCAAACTTAAACATTATTCCAAAAATTAAGTAATTTACAAGGACTATTTTTGCTACTATGAAAAATAATTGTTAGCAAACTTAAAAATTATACCAAAAATAAAATAATTAACGAAATTTCTGCTTCTAAGAAAAATGGTTGTTAGCAAACATAAACATTATTCCAAAAATTAAATAATTTACAAGGACTATTTTTGCTACTATGAAAAATAATTGTTAGCAAACTTAAAAATTATACCAAAAACAAAATAATTAACGAAATTTCTGCTTCTAAGAAAAATGGTTGTTAGCAAACTTAAACATTATTCCAAATATTAAATAATTTACGAGGTCTATTTCTGCTAATAGGAAAAATAATTGTTAGCAAACTTAAACATTATTCCAAAAATTAAGTAATTTACAAGGACTATTTTTGCTACTATGAAAAATAATTGTTAGCAAACTTAAAAATTTTACCAAAAATAAAATAATTAACGAAATTTCTGCTTCTAAGAAAAATGGTTGTTAGCAAACATAAACATTATTCCAAAAATTAAATAATTTACAAGGACTATTTTTGCTACTATGAAAAATAATTGTTAGCAAACTTAAAAATTATACCAAAAACAAAATAATTAACGAAATTTCTGCTTCTAAGAAAAATGGTTGTTAGCAAACTTAAACAATATTCCAAATATTAAATAATTTACGAGGTCTATTTCTGCTAATAGGAAAAATAATTGTTAGCAAACTTAAACATTATTCCAAAAATTAAGTAATTTACAAGGACTATTTTTGCTACTATGAAAAATAATTGTTAGCAAACTTAAAAATTATACCAAAAATAAAATAATTAACGAAATTTCTGCTTCTAAGAAAAATGGTTGTTAGCAAACTTAAACATTATTCCAAAAATTAAATAATTTACGAGGTCTATTTCTGCTAATAGGAAAAATAATTGTTAGCAAACTTAAACATTATTCCAAAAATTAAGTAATTTACAAGGACTATTTTTGCTACTATGAAAAATAATTGTTAGCAAACTTAAAAATTATACCAAAAATAAAATAATTAACGAAATTTCTGCTTCTAAGAAAAATGGTTGTTAGCAAACTTAAACATTATTCCAAAAATTAAATAATTTACAAGGACTATTTTTGCTACTATGAAAAATAATTGTTAGCAAACTTAAAAATTATACCAAAAACAAAATAATTAACGAAATTTCTGCTTCTAAGAAAAATGGTTGTTAGCAAACTTAAACAATATTCCAAATATTAAATAATTTACGAGGTCTATTTCTGCTAATAGGAAAAATAATTGTTAGCAAACTTAAACATTATTCCAAAAATTAAGTAATTTACAAGGACTATTTTTGCTACTATGAAAAATAATTGTTAGCAAACTTAAAAATTATACCAAAAATAAAATAATTAACGAAATTTCTGCTTCTAAGAAAAATGGTTGTTAGCAAACTTAAACATTATTCCAAAAATTAAATAATTTACGAGGTCTATTTCTGCTAATAGGAAAAATAATTGTTAGCAAACTTAAACATTATTCCAAAAATTAAGTAATTTACAAGGACTATTTTTGCTACTATGAAAAATAATTGTTAGCAAACTTAAAAATTATACCAAAAATAAAATAATTAACGAAATTTCTGCTTCTAAGAAAAATGGTTGTTAGCAAACTTAAACATTATTCCAAAAATTAAATAATTTACGAGGTCTATTTCTGCTAATAGGAAAAATAATTGTTAGCAAACTTAAACATTATTCCAAAAATTAAGTAATTTACAAGGACTATTTTTGCTACTATGAAAAATAATTGTTAGCAAACTTAAAAATTATACCAAAAACAAAATAACTAACGAAATTTCTGCTTCTAAGAAAAATGGTTGTTAGCAAACTTAAACATTATTCTAAATATTAAATAATTTACGAGGTCTATTTCTGCTAATAGGAAAAATAATTGTTAGCAAACTTAAACATTATTCCAAAAATTAAGTAATTTACAAGGACTATTTTTGCTACTATGAAAAATGGTTGTTAGCAAATTTAAACATTATTCCAAAAATTAAATAATTTACGAGGTCTATTTCTGCTAATAGAAAAAATAATTGTTAGCAAACTTAAACATTATTCCAAAAATTAAGTAATTTACAAGGACTATTTTTGCTACTATGAAAAATAATTGTTAGCAAACTTAAAAATTATACCAAAAATAAAATAATTAATGAAATTTCTGCTTCTAAGAAAAATGGTTGTTAGCAAACATAAACATTATTCCAAAAATTAAATAATTTACAAAATTTCTGCTATTACGAAAAATAGTTGTTAGCAAACTAGAACATTATTCCAAAAATAAATAATTTACAATTTAAATACTGCAGGGCAGGGCTGTCGATATACGCCCCGAGATATTTCTTTTACTATCAGAATTTCTGGATTATTCAATAAATAGGTTAGTAATTTATTTTTCACGCCATTAACTTTTCTGACTACTTAAAAATGCAACAAAAATCTCTCCGTTGAGGTCAACGGGCTTACAGCTAGTCTATTTTAATTCATATCGTTATTTACTTGAATATAATAAAAGTACATTGCCGGTTCCCGGTAAACGTTGCAATTCCACTCAAATAATGACAGTGTTTGTGTTTTAATTGTGTTTATTGAAGTACATGTTTTCTTTTTCTGTCTATTTGACGTTTGCTGCCGATTGTCTATGCTACGACAGACGCGCCACCTACTGTAAATTAATTGTACTATAACCTTCGCGAAAGTGCAAGCATACGTTGTCAAAATGAACTGTATGGCAGACATACAAACATTGATTTTTAAAGATAAGACCTACTGTTAGTTAACCTTCCCGGAAGTGCAAGTAAAAAGTTTGTCAAAGTTTTATTGCAATCGGATGAGTAACGCATAAAGTACGAACAAACAAACATTCATTTTTATATATGAGATACATTATACAGAACCAGCAGTTTATTTTGACTGCTGTGATGTCTAGTACCGTTCGATTTATAGTATTCCCAATGGATGACCTTCCCATATATCAAAACATAATATCAAATTAATTTCTGTAGAGTCACTTTTTTCAAATACACTTCCTCGGTGTGATATGATCACGTATTAAAATGCCTTTATTTCGGTTGGGTGCCGTCGTAATGTTTCTTATTATCATCAGATATCTTAACGAGTAATGTGGCGCACAGCTGGAGTCGAAGCTTTTGACGCCTCTTAATCAAATTGATTCGCCAGCGCTGAAAATCCTACTCAAAAATATAACCATGTAATAATACTACACGACATATGGTCATTGTAAAGAAAAAAAAACAGGATAACCAACATAGATTTCATATGGTTCTCGGCATATTAAAAAAAGGGCTTTACAAGGGTAAGATTATATGTTTTTCCAATTAAGAGTTTTATACTAACTAGATTTTGAATACAGAATTGGTTGTTGAGTATCCCACCACCACCCGTTATGTGTATGCAGCCGCATTTTCACGGCCGCCTTCCATAACGCCATGAGATCAAGAAAAGAAAAGAATTTATTCCTCATATTTTTGGCCCGATACATAGCTGCACGGGACCTATCTTTTAACCATGCACTGTTGTGCTTAAAAGATAAAGATAGAAAGAAAAAAGAGAATGTGACTTGCTCAGTCATTTAGTCAAGTGATATTAAGTATCCTGTGTATCCGTACACTGAGAATCCGCCGTGGCGGAAGAGTTTAATAATATATTAGTAATATGTTGTTTGATAAGAATTCCATATTTCCAGATTGCCGCCTGTGCCGGCTTCGCCTACGGAGGTCCCGGGTTCAAATCCCAGTACGGGCAGTCTTATTATTTGATTTTTCAATCGATTTATAAATTTATGTTCGAAGGCATGGATGTATGTTATAACTTGAATCCCCCCCTCCCATCCATCCTACCCTATGAACGGGGCGTACCGAGAGCGATTAGCTAAGCACTAGTCCTGTCCTAGCCCTTTTCTTCTATTTCTACTATCTTTGGAAAAAGAGAGGTTGGGCAACTGAGAAACAAGCAGTTCTCGTAGAAACACTTCTGTTGAGATATACTCCATTAGGAGTCCATATGCTCCACATTAGGAGCGGACATGGTAAAAAAAAAGAATTTCATAATATTCTAAAATTACTTTATTTTAATGATGTTCAATTACCTTGGGAAAATATTTACTTAGCTGATAGTCTTTGAAGGTTTTTGAAAGTAATGTGATTGTCGTGAAAATCTTATAAAATAGGAATGCCTTAATAATGGTGGTTAATTTCAAGAATTGTTGTCATTTTGATCGCTGAAATTTTTCTATGAAATTGAACTTCCAGTTATGATTTTTATGACTAAACTTGTGTGAATGCACATAATTTCAACTATTCAAATTAGATTTGATAGAATTTAAAGCTTTCATCCAAAATTCCAGGTAGGATTAAAGTTAAAGAAAAATATAACCCCCTTTTTGCAACTCAATAATTCAAGTCATGTAATATGTAATGTTTCTTAATAAAATAACTGAAACGAGAAACTAAGTGAATATCCAAAATATAAAAATGAATGTTTGTTTGTTCGTACTTTTTACGTTGCTACACCGCTCATTGGATTGCAATAAAACTTTGACAAAATTTTTGCTTGCACTTTCGGGAAGGTAATGGGCATAAGAAAATTAACTTACCGTAGGTCTTATATATAAAAATCGATGATTGTATGTTTTCCAAATACTTCATTTTGACAACTTATGCTTGCACTTGCCAGAAGGTTATAGTACAATTAACTTACAGTACGCGTGTGTCGTATCTAGACAATCGGCAGCTAACGTCAAACGTCAACCAGACAGAAAAAGAAAACATGCACTTCAATAAACACAAACACTTTCTTTGAGTGGGATAGGAACGCTTGCCGAGAACCGGTTAGTTTATTATAAATATAAGTAAGAAGTATTTAGTTATGTTGAAAATAAATTTCTACAAAACATTCCTATTTTGATTGTTTTTTTAAAATTTATTTTAAAATTAACTTAAGTTGATTTATTAGCGTTTTGATTGTGTAATTGATTTCTATCGGAAATTATGTGGTGCAATTGTTATATAATTAACTAACCATTTGCCTTCGAGGCCGAGATGATCGACAAAGATATTTTTAAACCTTTGCAATAACAATCACCATTGTTATGAATATTCGTTCCCCGGAAATGACTTTTGCAAATTCATCTTGCTTGCATTACAATATAAGACATCGAAGATAAACTATCATTTTGCTTCATCAACGTGAATAAAACATGTATTAAATTTAACTTTATTTTAATAATACTGTTATTTTCTTTTTTCTTTTTCTGCAATTTATTTATCGAACTTTGATAGAAGATTACACTCCAACTAAAGAAGATTTCATAAATAATATTGAAGCTTCTTTCGCTGGATTTGGCGGTGACTTTATAGAAGTTCATTTTAGTATAAAATATAAATTCGCCTCTCTTGTGGAGACTGTCAAGCTTCTTATGTAGGGCAGACAGGCAGAAACTTTAAGAACATATAAGGTGTCTAAAAATTAACAATTTTTCAGTGTTTGCCTATCATCTAATAAAAAACGAGTATAATTTTAATTTTAATAGCAACGTAGAAATACTCCATCAAGTTAATAAAAAAGGTTTAAAAATGAATAGTTTAGACTTTCTAGAAATATAAGTATTAACAATAAAGAACCATTATTAAATAATAAATAGGATAGATCATTCGCCACTGTTAAATTTATTTGCAATGGTTTAACTCTTTCTAATTGATGCAACTCATTAGTTAATCATTTAATAATGTAAATGTCATTTGTAGCTTCATTATTGTTTGTTTGTTTTTCTATCATCCCCTCCTTGCCTCCCGTTTTTATTTTTATTTTTATAATGTATCAGAATAGTAAAATTAAAATCATTCGTACATAAACAAGCATTTGTGAAAGTCAAATTGTATGAGGATGGATCTGAAGGCGAAACACGTGTCACAGTTTATAGCACAATACGTGGAATAATCTTTTAATAATAAAGTTATATATATATATATATTATATTATAATTATTGAAACTATTTAATTAACGGTGTAAAGCTTACTTATATTATATAACTAATATATCGTATTTGTTAAGTATATCAAAAGCTCTCAGTTGAAACATCGATAATTTTAATCAAGCTCTGTCTGAGATTCGCTCATATTTCGAATCTACAAAATTATATGTGATTTATGTGCATGTGAGACAACAGAGTGGTCACGAAATTTTTTCAAATAAAAGTTTTTTAGTAATGATTTTTTTAAATAGAAAAATTATGATTTTACACCGTTTGGCAGTTGATACTATTTACAATCACATATACAATAATTGGGTATTTAGTTGCGATCATTATTGTCAAAGTCCGTTTCACATGGTAACAGTTTCCCAGTCCCAGAGCTTAAATTTGAATTAATTGATTTTAAATCGATTTATGGATTTGTGCTCAAATGCACGAATACGATGATGTTTATATTATCTGCTTCAAATGCAATTTGTGTAGGAAAAAAAGTTAGTTGCGTATATGGCATCCAATCCCATTATCCCGTTCGATTTTTTGATCCCGAGCAAGAGCTAAAAAAATCTGCAGGAATAGTAGAGCGAATTCAGGATTTCAAATTCCCCGGTGAGCTAATCCCAATCCTGGGATCCCGGGATTGGAAATTAATCAATCCCGAAATCCCGGGATTGGAAAAAGGCTCCGGGATTGGATACCCTAGTTGCGTAGTACTAACCTACAGACTTCTTACTTGGGTACCCGTTTTAAAGAGTGATTGATATACTGAATAACATCAATAATATTATATATTGTTAAAAATAATATTCCACTATAATTTAGTATTCCCTACGCTAAAAAAGGTCATAAAGTAAAATTACCCAAAATTGACGTTATATCATTTTTTATACATTTCCGCTCCCAATGTGGAGCATTTTTCTTAACAAAGGAAGTGTCTCAACATAAATTTTTCTACGAGAACTGCTTGTTACTCAACCTCTCTTTTTTCAAGTAAGGATTAAGCTATGACAAGATAAGTAGTTAGATAATCGTTCTCACTAAGCTGTTATTTTAGGATTGGAAGGTAATGAAGGAATTTTTAGACAACACAAACGTCCACGCATTTAAATAGAAACTGGAACTTGAACCAGCGAGTTCTGTCACGGAAGTCAAAGACGTCGACCACTGAAACACGAACCCAACAATAACAGTTGTGTGCCAAAATTAAATTTGCCAATCTTTTGTATGTTATTATATGAAACAAGGTGGAGAAATGAAAGTATTTCAGTTCTACAAATATTATTTTATATATATGTAGTAAAAAGCTACTTTAGCCTATACTTTCATCAAAACTCATACACGCTCAATCTCTTTTTTTCGAAGAGAGTAGTAGGGATAGAAAAATAAGGCTAGTACAGAATTAGTGGTTAACTAATCGCTCTCGCTGCGCCCAGTTATTGAATGAGTGGAAGGGTGTGAGGGAATTTTTAGAAATTATATGTTTATACTGGCATATAAGAGATACACAATAATTCCTCTCCTTATCGTTCAAAAAAAATTCTAAAGTCAATTTATTCAATATAATAATTACATTTCGTAATATAAATAAAATGTAAGCGTGGATGAAAGGTTGTATTGTTTGTCTCTTTTAATCAAATATGTAAAACTATATTTGAATCGTTCAAATTATGTACATTCACACAAGTTTTGTCACTAACGCCCCGGGTTTCGCCTTTCGGCATCTTCAGGCATTCAAGTGCACCGATGAACTTGAACTGACGCTTAGTAAATGAATTTATCGTGTTTATATAAGAAATAAATGTTTCATTAAGTTTAAAGCCATTGCTGGCTAAATGGATTAACCCATGGAAATGCCTGCAGATTTGAACGGTGAGTAGTTTAAGAATTATATTTATTTTTGTTTGTTGGAAAAGGTTTTATGATAAATTATATTAAACTAAGTTAATATAAATTTAAACATAGTTTTTATGAGAGCAAAAGCTGAAATAGCTATCAAGCATGTATAAAGTAATGATAGTAGAATTTAAATACTTTGATATTTTATCACCTAATAACAATGGAGTTCTTCCAAGTAAATGTCAATTCAATCAAGTTATTATTTGAGGACAGTACAGGCACTCTGTATGGTAACTAGACTTGCGGTCTGCACATCGCGTGAAAGTGTTACTAAGTAACTAGATACTGGTAACGACTCGACACAGACGACTAGAGAATAGCTGCGTCTGATATTCGTAATAACTAGTTTCGGGTGAAAACCGAACGAGTGTGGTTGCAAGTGTGAGGAAATGCAATTATTATCGCAGTCCGCCGATGCACATCCATTGCGCCGATGCACTTTGCACTTGTCAGACTTTGCGATTTTGCACGTGTGCGTGTTAATTTGACACAACAATTACCATACGCAAGCCTCTGCTATTCAATGATAATTGTGGGGTTATTTTATAATGCAAAATGTACTTTTTCCAAAATGAGCGATATTGAGTTAGGTATGCAGATAGGGTAATTCAAGCCTAAGGAATCGACTGATCCTATTTGTTTTAATATAAAATGTCTACAAGACTGTCGTTTTTAAGTTGTACATCAAATTTTTATGCAATGTTATTTTGTTTGTGTTATTCGATGTAGTATTTGACTCTACTGAAATATTCGAGTTTTTAAAATAGTACGTTTTGCATTTTGAATTCCACAATTTGAAACGAGAACTTAACCCTTGAATGCATGGTATTTTTATGTATTGTTTAATTTTTGATATTCTGTAAGATTCAATCATGAGCTCTATGTAAAAATATTTAAATAATAATCTTATTGTGGGGTTATAATGAAAAACGTACTATTTCCAAAAATCGAACTTTTTAGTAGAGTCAAATAATATAACGAATAACACAAACAAAATAACATTTGCATAAAAATATGATTTCCAATTTGAAAACGACAGTCTTGTAGACATTTTATATAAAAACTAATATGATCAGTTGATTTCTTAGTCTTGAATTATCTTATGTGCGTACCTAACTCAATATCATTATGTTTTTAATAATTAAAATAGAAATATAATTTTAAATCAAACTAGGTATATTTAGCTTGACCAATTTTATTTTATTGCACACTTCCCTAAATAAGTTGCTTTAATAAGGTTCATTTAAATGAAGAATAATTATGAAGAAACTATGATAAATATAGAATTAAATATCATTTATTTAAATAGTTAGAAGCTGAATATATTTTGGCGGGCGAGATTTCTTTCAAAGCTTCAATTCTCCGCTGCAATTCATTTCGGATCTTAGCTTTATTATTTGTGTAGTAAGAGTGAGTAAGTAGGTAGTTTTGTACAGTTATATTCTCATTAAAGCCTCGTTCATTCTGAACTTGTAGCTTCCACCCTTATTAAAATATCTATATGATATGCGAAGAAAATTGAGCGCTGATTTAAATAATATATAATAAAGTCATCATACTGGGAGAAGTTGGTAAGTAACAATTTGAAAGTTCTGAGTAAACAGCAAATGAGCAGCAGTTAAGAAAAGTCTCTCGCCTCGATATGTTTGTTATATAGAGAATTATAGTATCCAATTTTTGATGGATTTGTGACATAAACAATTATAGAAATTAATCGGCAGGGATAAATTACGTGCCTTTTTATCTGCATTAATAATAATTTCCAATAAAAAATAATTGTTTTTTTTGCAAAACAAAAAATGAGTTATTTCAGACAATTAAATGATATTCAAGAATCTTATTGTGTACCTAAGTATTTTTTGTTAATTTTGTTTCTTACCAATTTCTTCCTGTAGTGCGACGATATATTGCATTAATTTAACTATAAACAAAAAAAAATGATTTATCTTATTTTGTTTAACAATTTATGAAAACTTACAAGGCAATCTGACATTACAGCTAACAGACAAAGCACCACATTATTGATATATTGTTAACTGTATCAACTTATCCAGTGGCGGTTCCTGACCTAAAATCTTGGGTGGGCTAGAGAAAAGCATATTTCCACTTCACCTTATACATTAATCTTAAGCAAATTAACAAATACTACGACACTACTGCAATGCATAAATTATTATATAATAAAATCAATGCTAATGTAAGTAAGAAATATTAAAAAATTCATACGGGATCTTAAATCTCTCTCTTAAGTCTCTTTTAAAGTGAAAAAACAAGTACTAACAGCAATACAGAGCTAGCTGTCAGTGAGAGTCAATACCTGTCACTTTCATACAATACATCGATATTGGTATTTGTGTTTCAATGCATAAGTATGCGTCATGGGCTAAATCAGTTCAGCCCCCAACGAAGACAGAAACTTGTTAAGTTAAAGCACAATCGCGTGTATTAGGTGACGTTTCCGTACATACAAATACAATAAAAATCTAATCGTGCTTGATTGCGCCCCAGTGTAAAGAAATATTGTCTGTGGTTACGGGCTAGCCGTTGCTAGCCCTTGAGTGGTGTTGCCAGAGTGACGTAACGTCGCCTCTTCCCTGTGAAGTATTTATAGGGTTATTGTTTTTTTATGCCGGCTCAGTTTAAAATTGTAATACAAAACACAATTGGGAATATGATTGTAGGTAGACGTAACATTGTTTTATATTGACAGAGGAAAATTAAAACAAAGATATTATATTCATTTGGGAAAGGTTAGTTACGCTTATAAATGTATTTATTTTGTTCAGCGGCCGAATTGCTGTTCATTTTTATTCAGCCATCTAAAGTTTTGGGTGAAAAATGCAGGTCGGGCTTAGCCCACCTAGCCCAGTACCTAGAACCGCCACTGAACTTATCCATCGAATACAACGTGGCTTATTTTCTTGCTTTACACAGCAGTAAAACAAAAACAATTATTCTTAAATCTTACAAGTCTTGACCAAATTAATTAACTACGACTCAGGTAGTAAAATAATTCATTAATTAAATGTGCTTACAACAAAATAAAAGCAACAGTTTATTTTTATATGAAAAAATAAAATAAAGCAGTTAATCAATATGCCATAAATAAATCACTTGTACGTGGTGTTGGGTCACCACCAATTAACTGATTCAATTAATACAAATACGTTTGTTTTGTATTTAATTGATGTGGAATCATCATCGCAGATAGCGTTCAGTTGTTATATATCTGTTATAATTGTGCATCGAGAGCTGATGCTCAGTGCTGGCGAGTAGAAAAAAACCGCTAGTATAATCTTTCACAAGGAAAACAGAACAATTGAAAAAGAAAAATCGCCCGCCACCCGCCCCACCGGTTTACTTGTTTCCAAAGGATGTTTCCTGACAGCTGCGACTCGTCGTGTTTTATTGCACTAATTATCATAATATTCGCCATCTAAATTCGATTAAAAATACGTATATAATAATAATATGCCGGGTCCTATAGCGTAGCGTTTAGCGTTGTGAGCTTCCGTGCCGGGCTTCACGGGTTCGAGTACCTAAAACGGGTAATGCCTGCACGTTCTGTTCGTGATATAAAAAGCTTTTGTACCAATTGTGAATGTAAAGTATTACATATTCGTGATTTGTATATTAGAAATATTGTATTTATTGTATATTTTTTAAGCGTAATAAAAACCGATATTGAATTCAGCAACCTAATTACTTATAATATAACAAGGTGAAAAAAACAAAAGGTCTCGTCAAAATGATAATAATTCAAATTTTATTTTAAAAATTACATCGTTAATCCTTCAATTGATTTAGGCGGCCAAAACTCATCCCGGACTGCTGCGCCAAGAAGAAGAAGAAGGTAATTGATTGAAGTATCCGTTGGTTTTAGACCAATTGAAATAAAATCAATAAAAAATATGTGTCTCCGACTCTCAAGGGAATAATTTTGTTGTGATACTTGTAAACTGAAAAATATAAATTTAATTCCTTGCATTCTTTTCTTCTCATGTTGTCCGTCAGAAAGCCCTTTTTAACTATTTCATTTTTATCCAAATGTGAACATGTATGATAATATTTAAATTATTTACTTATTTTTTTTAGATTGCGAATAATAATTTAACAATTATTTTGTATTCGTCATTTTTTTGTATTCCTTTTTATAACTTATTTAAAAATATTTATTGTTATATTTTAACCAGTTTAAAATTTTTTCATGAGCAAAATCAAATATTGTTATTTCATAAATCTATGATATGAGTACAAAAATGAGTTTTATTTTTTTAAATCCACCAAAAGAGTTTTGTTATCTTTAGAGATTCACCAAAACTGAAATATCGTAAACTTTTTATCATAAATAGTAGAATTAGTAAACCAGTTTTATTGTAATTAAATAATTGCAGTTCTTTATAAATGTCAATACGAGCCGCCCTAGTGCAACCCCTGTCTCTGCAAAAGTCTACTCGGCCAAACGGGTGATGGGGGCAAGTCGAAGAATATGAAATAAAAACGTCTAGGCAAAAAAGGATAAACTCACCGCATTCTTTCAGGGGTTAAATACGAAGAGTCCGTACGCTGAATCCACTCTTAAGCCCTACTCATACAGATTACGTATCTTCAAACTATTTTTTTATGAAACTTCTTTACTTGTAGTAAGATTACCAGTTTACTTTGAACATTTTTTTTAAATCTTGATTATTTGTATTTCTGTTACAAGTAGAACACATCTAAATTGATATTGACATTTCTGGGACTGGATCTCAGACTAGCTTCGTTCTACTAAATATATCATAAAAGTCTCATATTCTAATCATAAACCTTTTCAGAATAAGTATAAATATATTTGATACATCTATTTTTTCAATTATTATTTTTACACCCTAAACGAAGTAACAATGCAACAGGAAAATTGCTAAGAATGAACTTTTAATTAATTAATGCAGAATTCACCCAAATTTTTCTACAAATCTGGAATTTTAACGGAACGCATAGCTTATTTTTTAGGTTGAATAATTCATAATGGTGAAAATAATAGACGAATATTTTATTAAAACATATCATATACAATTGTGAGTAAATGAAACTGTTAATGACTTATGATTTTGAGTCATTGAATTACAAATCATCGTGATATCAAGCACAATATAGGTGAGTTGAATTCTTATACCTGTTAAATTTGAATCATTCAAATTATGTACACTCCCACAGATTTTGTCACTAACGACCCGGGTTTCGCCTTTCGGCATCTTCAGGCGTTCAAGCGCACGGATGAACTTGAACTGACATCTTCTGACCTTCTTGAACTGACAGTTCAAGTTCATCCGTGCGCTTGAAGGCCCGAAGATGCCGAAAGGCGAAACCCGGGTCGTTAGTGACAAAATCTGTGGGAGTGTACATAATTTGAATGATTCAAATTTAATATTGAAATTCCACCAAGCACCTTCAGTCGAAATCTTATCTTATACCTGGTGTGGTGGCGAGACTTTTCTGATTTTTGAATTTGTTGCAGCATAATAATAAATTCCTGCCTTGCATACATATGTTGTAGAAAACGGAAGTGAAATAATAAAAAGTTTTGTTGACACGTTGGGTTTCTTCTAACAAACTTGACAAGAAATTTTTAATGATGATCGTTGTGTTTTTGTTTCAAATAAGAATCAATGATTAAATCAATTTTCTTTTTATAATCTCTCGCGTTTTTGCCTATTGGTATAGCAGTCACGGAAAATAATTCTTAACGCAGGAATCATCTTTACCAAAAAAGAGTTTTTTTCATGTTATTTAGGTTCCATAGAATACCAATGTTCAACAGAACATAGCAAGGAAACCCTAAACTAATGCATATAAATAATAGCTTAAAATATATTATAATAAATACATATTTCAGAACATCAATGAAATGATCAGTGTTAATAACCTTCTGCGGTGGTCACTGGATGTCTTGTGGCAACAGAGCTTAAAGCTTGGTATGAAATAATGTGCAAGCATTGGGCTTTTTGTCTTATGTGGCAAAACAAAACTGATTTCAGTCCGCCGCCGGTTTTGTTGCGGACTTATTACAATAACGAGCATTTTGAGCATGAACTTTGCGTACGAATAGAAGAAGCTTTTTATTAAAATTGTTTGTTTTCCGAGTTTCGGTTTGCACATTTTTGTTCTCCGCGCAAATAAAAACAATGGGACGCTATTAGTTAGGGCATCGATAGACTAACTAGTAAACTTTTATTAACATTTTTTGTTTGGATAATGCAGGCTATTTTATTGAAGAAATGAGCTGAATTTATAAAATTATTTACCCATAATTATTATAAAATCAGTGTGTTTTTAGAACAGTTATTTTGTAGATTGCATTAAAATTGCAAACAAAATGTCGTATGTATATAACGCGTGAAGAAATGAAATGATTGATTGATAATTATGAACTATATATAAGATTAAAAAATAGTCCCAAATTAAATAATTATCCCAAGATTATTTATTGAAAATTATATAGATTTTGTAGTTTTTATTTTTTCGGAATTTTAGTGATATAACTTTAGTCATACAATATATATCACGGGTTCCCAACCTGGGGGTCGCCAACTTTTTTCGATTTTGGATTTGAACAACAAAATAACGAAAAAGTATAGCAAATCGAGGATTTCAAATTCCTCGGGGGGTCGCCTAGTCACATGGCTTTATAAAAAGGGGTCGCCACCCGAAAATGGTTAGGAACCTATGATATATATAAACATGATCAAAAAATACTCCATGATCACAGCAATATCAAGGAATCAAAATATATTAAGTCAACATAAAAACCTAATTATTAAATAATAAATTAATATTGAACATTGAAATAAATTCACTATTTTTCTAGAGCAACTAGATTTGATGTTATTAGTTATAAGCAATAAATTGATTATATTATAAAAATCTTAAAACGTGTGAAAAAAAGATGATAAAACAGCAATCTCTGTTATTTCGACCAGTCAAAGTAAAATTCCCTTAAGCGTAGTCATGACGACAGTTTGAAATAAAAACACTTATAATTTTATAAAATATATATTTCTGTTGACCAAAATAATTTGCAATGTTATTAATTATAAATAAAATGACAGTGATATAGACGATGGATGAGAATTCCTAATTTTGTTTTTTTAACCCTTTTTAGGGCAAAAGTTAATACATTAACCAGTCGCTTTAAGGTATACATTTTCAATGCCACCCATAGAAACGTTAACTTTAGTTGCTCGATAAATTGTCGTGCACATTCTTTGGTTAATTTATTGTTCCAAATGTTATTTCATCATTTTTTTAGGCAATAAATATTTCAAAATATAACAGTTGAAATTCAAATTCCAAAATAATTAATTTGCCCTATTAAGGGTTAAGTCTGTAAACACTTTTCTGATACTAAAATTCATGTACTGAAAATAGATAATTTATTTATTTTTCGAGATGATACGATATTTGAATAATGTATTTCATTAATAATATATTAAAACAGAAACATACAGCATTTAATTTAAGATTTCGACTGTAGGTGCTTGGTGGATCAATATTAAATTTGAATCATTCAAATTATGTACATTCACACAATTTTTGTCACTATTGTCACTATTTTGTCACTAACGACGTCAGTTCAAGTTCATCCGTGCACTTGAAAGCCTGTAGATGTCGAAAAGGAAAACCCGGGTCGTAATTTACATAATTTGAACAATTCAAATTTAATACAGAATTTATTTCTCTATGAATTCTTTATAACGAAATACTGTGTAATCTAAATATAACATCATTTGAATGTCAATATTAAAAATAAATTCATTAATAAAAATTAAGGTTTCTTACAAAATCCTTCTTTGTAAACTTACTTTAATCTACATTTTTTTAATTAAATGTATTATATAATATGCGTTAAAAACAAAATTTAATTTGTTTATCTATGACGTATCTACGATGAGATGAATATTTACTATGGATTCAAAAGAAGTTTATGTCTTAGTAAATATTAATATTCCTTTTATACGCAATCCTTATAAGGCTTTTCTATGCTGCAGTAAGTATATTGAATATCCTGCAATCGAGTTAATAACTTTGAAGGCAGTGATAGTCAGATGGTATGGAAATGTGAATCGCGGGTTGTGAGCAAGCGAGTGCGGCGCCGACCGACGCCTAATGGAAAACTCGACGCAAATGTTGTTTGGCATCCCGAGTTTGCCTAAGACGAAAGAAGAAAATGGCCGGTTTTTCGCGGGAAATGACTTTCCGACTCTTAATCTCTCCAGCAATCTCATTAAAAATTCATAACTCAACTGCAAAAAATGAAAATGTTCAAGTCATACAGTGTGATTGAAAACTCAAAGATCAGAGATAACCTCAATCTTTAAATGCACTGTATATATTTTCTCATCCATACCCACTCCCAATGTGGAGCATATGGCCTCCCAATGGAAGTATCTCAGCAGAAGTTTTTTCTTTGAGAACTGCTTTTTACTCAGTCGTTCAGCCTCTATTTTTCAAAGAGAGTATTAGAGATAGAAGGATAAGGCTAAGAAAAAAACTAGTGGCTAACTAATCGCTCTCGCTACGCCCAGTCATATCGGAAAGAATGGGAGGGAATTATTTCAGATATCATAACACCAATGCCTTCAAACAGAAATCGATAAATTAATCAAAAAAATGATGCGCTTCGTACTGGGACACAAACCCGTGAGATCCGGCTCGGAAGTCCACAGCGCTAACCGATGCGCCATAAGACCCGGTAGCAATTAAACGTTAATATTTTATTTGCTAAGCCGTTAAAAAATTAAAAAAATAACTTTCAAATGATAATGATGTTCGTGAAATGCACATAATCTGTATTGCTGATGATGGTTATTCAAGTAAAATATACATAGCTTGCTTTATTTTTTCAGCGTATTTAACATGCGAACGGATTATGATGTAAATATCGAATTCTCATAATATTGCATGATAACATTAAGGACATCAGCTTTAAATTAATAAATTCAGACTCCTTCCCTTAATTGATATTTTCCATTTTAGTTTTTTTGCACTTTCCGTTAATGTCATGGCTAAAAAATATTATATAAAATCAAATATGGTGTTTTATTTTATTGATTTCCGCCATAATTACATAAAATAAAATGTGCCTCAACTCAAAAAATAGAACGAAATATTATCTAAAATAAAAAGCTATATCTTCAATCAAACGAAACATCAAAAAACATGCGTGACATTACAAATAGAAATAAAATTATATGACACAAAATATTCTTTATTCTACGTTACCTTGGTACTTACAACATAATCTGAGTATATTTTTACATGCATACTTTTAATAATTCATACTTCCATCGACTATTGAAAGGAGAAAGGACGTAATCCACACTTTTTTTCAATAATCACAATGAACACAACAGCTTGATACACGTTTTATCAAAAGGATGTTAGCTAAAAATGCCAAATGAGTACCTTTATTAAGCTTTAAAGATTTAAAATATAAGGGCCTACGGAAATATTGCGATAGTGAAAAAAGACTCAAAAAAAGTTTTTTTTAAATGTTTAAATTAATATTAAATAAAGTCAATTAAGAAGCAGTTTATCAGTCACAAAACTTGGGCACAAAATCGTCAAAAAACTTTTTTTGGTGTCTCCTGTAAAATTTGTTATGTGTGAGTTACGTCCTTTTTCCTTTCCAAACTCGAATTATTAAAAACGTTAAATGTGCGCTGAGCAGGATAAATTAAAATAAATTGCAAATTTAATAACATTTGTCGAGTACACCGGAATACAATTTCACATTAAGATAAATGCTTGATATTTTTTTGACCACTCTGTCAGCCAACTGAAGAAGCAAATAGCACTGCTTAAGACTATGCAATGCTTTAAAAAAGAAGACTAAATACCGCAGAGAGAGCTCTCCGTGTACCTCAGTAACCCTCCTCCCTTTGTCTCACCCTCTTAAAGGAACGGGTAGTTTTTCATTTGAATTGCACTTAGACAACTCTATCGGATGTCAGCTGAGATATTATTACAATTTTATAAGCGGAATATTTTATTTATCATATTATAATTTATATGAATCCATTTAAAGGATTTTTTATATTTACTTTAAATGCTGACAAAGTACATCTCATTACATAACCTTAACTCTCGCAGCACGGATACTAGAAAAATACTTCTCATCCGACGGGGGGTCGTTTAGGGACCCCAGTGGTTTCCTCATTATTGGCCTTATTCTTATGAATTTCAAAAAAAAACATAGTTTAAGGGCTTTAAAATATCTCTCTGCATCATTTCTCATACATTTTTTTTTATAAAAATCCGTGGTTTGTTAATAAATAATCATATTTTAAGTTGCGCGTAAAAAAGTTGTCATCCCAGCACACATATGAAATTGCAACTGACGAGTTTAGCCGAGCTATCTTACGAACGATCGCTTATCGTGCTATCGCGTTATCGCGTATTTATATAAACTACAAAAGGTCCAACAAACTATGATATAAGAAAACCTTAATTATAAACATTGTATCACCCATATTAAAATAGATATTTAAGAAAATGTGGGTATTGGGGTCGCATTTCTTGAGCTTAGAACTGGAAAAATTAAACTACTTTAATTAAAGTTATGTTGGAATTTTATAGTGAACAATATTCAAATGTTTCAATTGTTTGATACCTTCAACATATATGTGTTTTCAAATAAAAATTAAGCCTTAAAATATCGGTGATGATGTAATGGATACGTAACAACGGGTATAATAATCATCTCATTCCATTTTATAACGTGTATTACTATTAAATTTGACAGTCAGCAAAAACTGTTTCTTTTCCATTCGATTTGGTAAATACTGTCACTTTCTGCTTTCCGTTGATCTACTGGTATTAAGAAACTCTTAAGCCGTGTTGAAAGCCGTTGAATTTCATTCAATTTTCATTTAAATTTACTTCTTGAATACTGATTCTAGGCGAATTATGAAACCTAATGAAATTTAATTGGTTATTGTTAATTGATGAATTGAAAAATTTTGCTGCTACTTTCCGAAAAATTCTTCTTTTAAAGTTTAAATTGAGAAGAAGCCTGAGTCGGATGTATTAATTATTTTTTTTATGTTTCACGTAAAATGTACGAACCGCCTCTGTTCCGCACGCCTTTTTTTGGCTTAAATCATTCAAACAGTTCTTCATGTTGTATAGATTCGGAAAATAGCTTTGAATTATATATGATGTGTGTATATGTAGGGGTTAAAAACATGGTGTCACAAATCTGTGATAAAAAATAATTTATAACCACCGTGTTGCAAATTTGCTTATGTATGAAATTCTAGGGGGATTTATTAATGATTATATGAATTTGTATTTATTCAACCCTTAAATATAAGTAAAATAATAAAAAACATTCATTTAACTTTGATACACATATTTTTTCTAGTCCGTAAAATTTACAGTGAACATAAATTCGTATATAAATTTTTAATCGGAAACAAGAAAAAAACGATTGTTTTTCGTTGTAGCTGATAAAGAAAACTAATTAGTATTAAAAAAATCCTAAAAATTAGGCATAGAGTTTTCAATTTGCAACAGGAACTTTGAACAAAAAAAAATGTAGATAACGGTTGTAAGTTTCTACGTCATATTGTCATATTTACTAAATAACTTACATTTAGTATTACTGAATGAAAAAAATAACATTGATTGTCCAGTATGACTAAAATTTTAGTTTCCTGAAATATATAAAAATAAGTATTATATTGTATTTAATTAGATTAGGGAGCTTAAGATTAGGATTGATGATGTTTCATCATCCACAATGAAAAAAATGGCTAATAACCACTTGAATACCAAGCGGACACAGTGTCCGAAACATATGCAAGCAAACACGGATGTCCAAAACATTTAAAAAAATCAAATACTTGGTATTCTAATAGAATATAAGCAATATTTTGATGAACATGTGTAATGCTATCTATATTGAGTCAATATAGGTTTTTAAAATATCGAATTCGAGTGTATATTAGGAAAAATATTTTTCTCAAAAACACGCAGTAATTCTGGAATATATTAATAATTTATTTGCGCGGTATTTAAACGGTTAACATTCACAGTTCACATAATGTTATATCCAGAACTAACAGTAGGCAATCTAGTCACAAAAACAAGTTCTGAGATGACCACATTTTTTGGAATTTTATTAAGTATAACCTTTTTTGTAAGCCATGAGTGTCAGTGTCGATGCGTGGTATAGATATTAAAAATGCTTTCAATGTGACTGCTGATTACTCAGCTCACTCTCGATGTAGAAGTCGAAGAATAAGTTATATATTTTGGAAAAAATGACCGGCACCGAACTGTTTGAGTGGTCATTTCGAATGAGGATGAAAACTTGCAAACAATCTAAACAACTCGTCGGAAAGTTTGTTGGCGGGGAAAAAATATCTCAGTTTTCAACAATAATTATGTTTGGAATGAGATGTAATAAAACACAAAGTCGTGAGCGTATCTTACATCTGTGTATTGTCTTACCTTACTTTTGCCCTACCACCTCATCTGACGTACGCGGCGAGCAACTGCCTTGTGTAGATTTTTTTACTTACAAAAAAAAATTAAGCTTTCATAAAAGCTTAGCATTGCCTTTGGAAGAAATAATACGTGTTTGAGTTATTTAACGTATTTTATTGTAGAGAAAATATTTTAAGTACTACAGTAAAAAGAATCATCTTAAAATAATATTTAAGTATTGTATAATGATAGATTATAGATTATATAATAGAATAGAAAAGAGAATTTTAATAACGTGACTGATTTTACACGAATAAATGGTAAGTCATTTCATCGCTCTATTTTTCATATTTAAATAAAACTTAAAACAAAATTGTTTTTTTTAATATTGCTCATTTAATGAAAAAAAATTCTCAGTATTATAAGGTTAACATACAGTAAGTACCGAGTCCCACAAGAGTAGTATTATATAGTCGAGGGATATTCTGGCATTAGGCCATCTGCTTTTCCACGAACATGAAAAATTCTGACGAAAACATGGTAGCTATCCCTGTAATATCGTTAAATGTATTTAGGAATAAGGAGTGAAATATATATATGTATTTTTAATTCAATGTTTTTTATTTTACATGTTTGCTCTCTAATATTTAATTTAAATGTGAAAATTCAATACTTAGATCCATGCAACATTGAGCATGCAATTTCTCGGATATTAGATTAAATGGAAAAGTGATAATTATGTGTTTCAGAGACGCATTATACAATCAACTAATCGTTTCAGTTTTATAAAAATCGATAGATTGTTATAGAATATAAACGAAGCTTTTACTTAAGATTCATTTTATGGTTGACATAAGTACAGTACATTTTTTCTGTTTTAACGACACCCTGAATTAACAAAAAAGAGTTTTAAGCAAGAAAAATAATGTTTTATTACACCTAAGTTCTCACTGATTTCAGCAATAATTTTATTTGGTAAATTTAAGTTTTATACTATGTAAATAATATATTTTTGCTACGTTTTGGATTTTTTAACTAAGACTAACATATTTTTTTGGTTAAGTGATTATTCCGTACATAATCTTTCCAAAAAATAATTGTTCTTGTTGTTATTAAACAGTTTGTGTTCTACAATATTCAATACATATAATATTTTATATATTGCTTTATTGTGTCCATTATAAGTATTGACAACATTGTGTTGAATATAAGTAAGAATAATTAGTGTACGTAAAATTTGTGAACTGGAGAATTCGTTCACAATTGTTTGCCTCTATGGGAAGCATCTACAGATAGTATAAAATTTATATACATGTTATAACTGGTTTTAAATGTCTGGTTTTGAAATAAATATTGTCCAAAAAACATTGACGACGTCGAGATCGATCGTAAAATTTGTAACTGAAAACCTATATCATTGATATATCGACTGTGGAAAGGAAAACACGGTTTTTTTAACAGCTTTTTTCGATAATCACAATGTATCCAACTTAATACACGTTCTATCAAAAGGATGTAAGCTGCAAATGCCGAATTAGTATCCAAATTTAGCTTTTAAGTTTGAATAACGATGGGTTTGTTAAATTTGAATCCAAGAAAAAAGACTAAAAAAAAGTTTTTCCTATAAATAATTACTTAAAATAATATTAGATTGTGCTAATTAAACACCAGTTTAGAAGTCTCCGTGCACTTCAAGGCTGTTTATTTCATTATTTGCATATGGCCGAAAATCATCAAAACACGTTTTTTGTGCCTCCTATAAAATTTGCTATGCGTGAGTTACGTCCTTTTTCCTTTCCACAGTCGATATGAAAGCGTGTTTATCGAAAAGCTCATGGTGCTGTGATGAAATAATATCACTTAAAAAAGTGACTGTTGTAAAAGTGCAAGAGAAAGTTTTTTACCGGCCGGCCGCAAGACGGCGAGCGATGTGTATTAAAAATAATTAATATTCTAAGAGGGAAAATGCTGACTGGAAAGTTAAAAAACTCCAATGGGATAAGTGTACTAGTGCAGGGAAACTAAGTTTTCTCATCGAAATACTACTGGCAGCTCGTTATATTGGCATTTTACGGGTTAATTTTTTTATCGTACCTTAAACATACTTTTTAGTGATTCAGTTAAAATTGTTAAAATTAAATTATATATTTTGTATTATTGGGTTAAGTGTTTATTTTAAGACATTTGTGAATATCTATTTGTATATATGAATAATCGAGTTTCGAAAATCATTCTGAAAGCTTTGACATGTTTTGAGTAAATGACGAAAAACTGTTGTACATATGTATGTACATGCTAATCATTAAATTAATTATTGTTTTGCCATTGTCTTCGTATGTATACTGATACAACCTTTTATTTTTCTATGCAGATAAGATGCCTCAAAGACGTCCATACTGATCTATCCCTACTATCTCTACTCTTTTCATACTGAGGGTTTGGTTTAGTTAAGTTATTCTTTATGTTGAGACAAAAAAATAATAAAAGTTAAAAATTGCAAATTTGATTTACTCAGAACGTGACATTTATGATTGTGGCGGTGCGATATGATCATAGTGGATTCACTCAGTGTTTGCATATTTTCAACTAAATGAGAATTTTTACTGCGTGAAACTCATTTAATTAAAATAAATGTACAGTAAATATTGTGTGATATCTCTATTGAATGAAAAATTTTACTTTCTTATTTACATATAAATTTTATACATAGTATCATAAATTTGTCACCTGCTGTGGTCCAGTTGGTTAGAGCTTGCTCTACCGATCATGCAGCTCTGAGTTCGATTCCCGGTGAATCACTGTGAATTTGAGAATTATTCAATTCAAAGTTGTGATCGAAGACTGGGTGTTTGTGATGTCAATTCACAGTATTTTCTCGCCTCCCATACTTCTGATCTTTTAGTAACTGGGTGTAGCAATAGCGATTAGTTAATTACTAGTCCTGTTCAAGCCTCGTCCTTCTTTCCCTACTACTCACATTGAAAAAAAAAGTGAGATTGAGCGACTGAGTAAAAAAACAGTTCTCGTAAAAAAAACTTATGTTGAGATACCTCCATTAGGAGACCATATGCTCACATAAGGAGTGGATATGGATACAAAACATAACTAAAGACTTGATATAATTTTGGCTTTAAGAGTCGCCTAACGAGTGCGTTAGTCAGTAAATTAAAAAAAAGATTTTAAAATGAGTGTCTGCATAAAGTATTTGATTATTGAAATAAGTAATTTCCTCATTACTCTTTTGTATGAATAATAAGGTTCTAATATTTCAGATGATGGCAAGATGCTGAAAAAGTTCTCAACTAAATTTTGTTGTATTCTGGCAAAGTAAAGCGTTTTGCAATTGTATACACCTTTCAAGCATATGTACTTCAATTCAATCGGTAAAATCATACGTGTTACTTGTATACATTTTTACACTAAGTGATGGGAAGGTAAATTGAAATTTTAATTAACTAGGTAATGATTGTAATTTACTATAAACACTGAAGCTCGTGGCAAGTAAAATCATTACATATTGTTAGTTTAAAGAAATGCCTACACAATTATCTTTGACCCTTGAAAGGTGGAGCTTAAAGCTCTCAGTAATGGTCAAACAGCAAGGCGCGCGTCCTATTAGAGTACCTAATTGCAAGTTTAAATTAATAATAGGCCATCTCAATTAGAAACAAACTTTAAGGACATCGTCTTCTGCCCAGGGCCTATCCAGAAGGCCCAAGATACCAATTATTATTATCCCAATGGTCAAGCCCGGCAACTTTGCCCTAAAAGGTTATTGTAGTTTTTATTTATTTGATGTAACATAAGGCGTGTTTGTATCAACGATAAAACTTTGTTTATATCTGCAAATTTTCGACCGAAAGGTATGGGAGAGATTTCAGTTATGAGAGGCTCAAAGACTCAAAGCAATAGTTATTTTGAGCAATCAAAAATTTGTAATCGATTTAAGTAC